>JAOBYK010572000.1:0-30965 GCA_025434845.1 Phenganax subtilis
TGAGCCTAAACAAAGACTTGTGCTCATTTGCATTCGATTCGGCACATGAAAAGTTCGACGTTTGAACCGGGCCTTAGATTGAACTATCGAATGCAAGATAATGAGAAGGTTCAATTTACACGTTGCAAGCGCGATTACAAGATATATTTAAGACAATAATTATTTGCTTGTCTTACAAAGTTCGGTCTTAAAGTTTTCCACACTCTTGTGGGCCAAACCAAAAGGACTGAAACATTTACATCAATTCTTTTTGAAGAACGAACACAGAAGGATTTCGATTGGACATGCCATGTAAATCCTTGTCAGAATGGAGGAACTTGTAAGAACGGGAGATACGGTTGTGTTTGTCGTCTTGGTTTTGCTGGAGACTTTTGTGAAGGTTTGTAACTTGAGATTTGTCTTGTAATCAAATGTTCCATTGCGGCCGGCTCGAAAGACCAGGTTTAACTTCGATCCTTCAAAATAAGTAGACATTCCATATTTATTTCAGAATGTCTTTTTCGTCTTTTTTCCAAAGCTCTTTTCCTATGTGCTCTTATTCCAGGCGAATGGTTCGGCTGGAAGGACCAGCGACTTGTCCTTCTTACATTAGCCTAATTCCATACCACTTAAACATATTACATACTATATGAGATATCTTCTCCACTTTCTCCTTCCAACGTTACTCTCTGTTCTGATATAAATACCAGTCTTTCTTGTCGTATAGAATTTAGTCCACCAGTGGTACATTTGACTTTCGACAAAGTGACAAACGACAAGCTCGTAGACATGAGCGGAAACGGAAATGAAGCGTTTGTTAGCCGAGGCTTTCAGATTGCACCTAAGGAAGGCAAATGCGACAACGCTGGAAACTTGCTAGGTAGGTAGTCAGTTTTCAAACAAGGAGAATGTTTCCATGGCTTTTTTTATGATTTTAACATTTCTCAAAGTTAGTTGCAATGACAACCATCTATATATTTTCATTTTATTCCCAACGTGCAGGAGGGGACATAATCTTCGACGGTGAACATTTCTCACATAAACCACAGCGAGCTATCACTATAGCAGTTTGGGTTAAACTCACAACAGCCTTAGGCATCCAATCAATATTTGATACCGTTGGTAGTCACTCGAAACATAATGATGGGCAGTATCATTTTGAGATTGACAACGGAAGAGTTCGATGGTTTCATCGTAATGAAGATGGGAAGACGGTCTTTAGTGTGGTCACTGATCAGATTGTGGTCCGAGAAGGAAACTGGACACTAATTGCTGGGACGTATAGTGCTGATAAGAATCGAGCTAGGGTGGGTGCGCAGGCGTATAGTTAATGCTAAGTTGACTTCATATACCGCCACCGAAAACTACTCTCATAAACACTATGCCATAACATATCTATACTCGAGATCTGTGAAATTGTCGACAAATATTTGCGTAAAGTTGTAAAAAATGGAACTATCTTTAGAATATTTATTTTATATCATGCAGATTTTCGTTAATGGGGACATGATAAAAGAAGCAAAAGGACTCGAAATGGCGTTATCTCAAGATTGGGGATTTAAAGCAGGAATAGGTAATACCTACTGTATGAAACGCCTTTCAAAGTCAGTGTTAGATAGGTAAACTAGTCACAAACGCAACACGCAGTAATCGTGACGGAGTGATTTCAATAAGTTTACTACTGGCAGTACACGCAACAACACTGACTATAAACTTCACCATTTCTAACCACAGCAACGCTACCTGAAATCGACATACCTTACGACGAACTGGACGGCGATACAAATAACAACCATTATTACAAAAAAGACGTGATCGCAAACACACCCGCCTTAGCCAACGACAAACACAACAAAGACAACAACAACGACAAGCCATCCCACTGGTTGTTAAAAACAGCACAACAAAACAACATAAACGACGATATAAGCAACAAAAGCAACGGTTATATAGAAAAAATACTGAACAAAGATAAAGAGAGATTAAAAGACAAGTACGGGAGCGTTGTTTCTAATTCGACAAATCGTCTTAAAAGCTTAAAGAGCAAAAACGATTACAGTGACGACTATAATAACAGAAATTTTGACATCCACGATGGTAGAAACTTTGACAATAAGGATGACGACAAAAATAACCTTGACGATAGATATATGAATTTTAGCAAACGCATTCGGAGGGATGGTAAGGATATCTAATAATTGAGGTGTTTAGGTATGCTTACTTATTTACACTATACCGCCAAGCACATTTTAATGGCGGTAAATAAAGTAGATTTTTACATTAGTAAAATGATTTCAATATGTTTTCAAGACATTCCATCTATCTTATACCAAGTATGATTTTTTACTGAGAACACAAGTTGATTTTTATTTTTTGGTATCAAAATATCACATGCTCACCCAGTCAATCTTGAAATATTCGCAACTAATCCACATCTAAATATTAATTTATTTTCCAGGCAAACATGAACATCCGTATGGTGCAAGAGTATTACGTGGAATGGTGGATGAGTTCTCAATGTTCCCGTCTGAGCTTTCAAGACTACAGCTTCTCGTGCTTATGACCAATTGTAAAGTCTATTATAGTAAGTTTTCTCTCCTATTCAAGGTTAATTCACGATTACCTTGAAGCCAAGTCGGTGCTCTTGTACAATGGCTTGTACTAATTTTGTTGACTGAAAATATTTTATCAGTAAACTAAATTAATTTCGGTGGAATATTATATGAATATCTTGATTTTTTGCTTAACAATAGACTATGCTATTTTAGATCAACACATAAAGAAAACAACGAAAATGTCTTCATCACAATTCAAGGAAAGCTTCACAGAAATTAAACCTTATAGTCAGCCGTCGGGGCAATACCTGTCACAATCTGGCCAAAACTTATACTATGAAGGAGAATCCAACGCCTACTATCCGGGTTCTACATCACCTGAGCAAGGTTTTACGTCAAATAGTAACTATAAAAACAATGGATATCAGCCATCTAGCACTGAGGAACAAGCGGGATATCAAAGGTCACAAGAGTTCAAGACACCTTCGGTTTCACCAGAGTATAGAAGACCAACAGGAGATTTAAAAATGTCTCTATATACCACAAGTTCACCCACCTATGCAGAAAAATTGTCCCCATATACTCCAAATTCAGTGTCATATGGTATGAAATCATTTCCGTATGGAGCAAAATTACCCTTATATGTACCTCAGTCACCTTCATACGCAATGAACTTACCTTCATATGAAACCCATTCACCTACATATGTACCTAAACCACTCTCATATCAACAGGAGTCCTCCAGAACAGGAACACCAGCTTACCAAACTACATATAAGCAACAGAGTACATTAGGGTACACATATACCCCTGAACAACATCAGATAAACGAGGGATATGCTAAGTCAAATACACCTCAAAGTCCTGCAACTTCCCAATACAATCTACAATGGTCTGGCTCAAACCAGGATCAATTGGGATACGAAAGAACTCAAGCTCCTAAACTGTCTTTCAGTAACAAAGATTCTTCATATAACCCCGAATATCAACAAAATACAGAAGACTATTACGGTTATGCGTCAAGGCGAAACCAAGAAGGACATTGGCCAAACTATCCCGAGATTTCTACTGGAAGTTACGGCACTCATACCGGAAGTGACGACGCGCAAAGTAGATATGCAAGCAAAGGGGACTATTTCTCGGAGAGTAGGGCATACGATAATATGGCATATAAAACTTTACCAAACAACATCGCCTCACAAGGTAGTAGGTATTCCAACATACCACAAAATATTCAATACAACCCAGCTCAATATACTGGAAGTACTCCAAGCGGGCAATATCAGTTCATAGAACCTGCACAAGACCAACAAGATATGCAATATAGTCAACCACAAGGTGCTAACGAATATTCAAGTGGGATTAAGACTGCAAGTTCACAAAACAGCTTTCAAGCTGGAAACCAAAACCCATCATGGAGAAGTGACGTCACTGCACAGATGACGTCACCAAGGGACGTCACAGAAACGTCATACGCAAGCGGTTTGCCAAGTCTAACGGAAAATGCGTACCAAAGAAATAACGTTTACGTCAATAATTTAGGAGTGAACAAGGGATACAATCCTACATCAAATACAAACAATCCAGGATACATTTCATCATATGCAAGTATTCAGCCGGAAAACCGCGGACCTAATTACGCCTACACAGCGGGCGCGGGGACAAACCAGGAAGCCGTGCGGTCAAGCATACCCAGATCGAAATCACCGAGAGGACAATTAAAGTCACGAATGTTAACGAAAGAACAGAGGTTCAGAGTTGGAAACTATCAAGGCCAATTGAATGGACCTCTACAAAATAAAAATAAGTTGTTAAAAGTAAACAAACTTGACGAGAACGGGCAATATCCGTCAGATATCAAGAGATATAACAAGCTTGCTCAAATGAAAGCAAGAAAGAGCCCTACGCCAGCTAAAGACGCGAGCATGACCTCAGCTACTTATACAGGTGTAAAGCAAGCCACGTACGCCCGAAATGAAAACAGTTGGTCAACTAGAACAAAGACACCGTCTTCTAGTGGAGCTGGCAAAAAGGCTTATGACAGCTGGTCAACAAGAAAACAGGCGCAAAAACCAGAACTCTTGTTGAACCCAGAACCAAAGGTAGATGAGGCGGTAAAGTATAATAATGACGACATGACCAAAACAACGACCCCTACGAACGCTTGGAAACAGGTGGGAAAAGACATTGACATAGACAGTGTTGTACAGAAAGCGTTTAATGACTTTTTAACGACACACGTTTTACGAAAACGAAGACGAAGGAAGCGTGAGAATGCAATATACAAACGTATAACGCGAAATACTTAAACGCGAGATGTACGAAAAATCAGTCGAGGCTATTCGCGCGCAAGATTTTGAAAACAGTTTTTATTAAAACAAGAAAATTGGTTCGATGAACACTATTCACAAACCATATAAAATATTTTAACAAATATCGTACAGACAATTTCCCTTTAAAAAAGGTAAACTAATTTGAGAGAAACTTAGTAATTTAGGTAACGTTTTTCTGAATAGGTTTGATTAGAAAAGAAATTAATAGTACGTTTCAAAGGGTTTTAACTAACAAACTATCCCAAAAGAATTAAAACTACTTTGACAAAGATTAACAGAAATTAAACAGCTGCCAGCAAGAAAATGGACGCTACTCACACAGACCTATGACATGAACTGAATGACTAATGTCAATGGACTAATTTCAACAAAACGTCGAATCAACAACAATAATCAAGATATTGATGGAAGGTAACCATATTAAAACCGTATCTCTACAGAAACAAATGCATGTTGAGCAAACAAACTGACAAAAGATGGTACTTGTACGAGACACTTTATGTGAACAGATCCACTAATATAAGTATTCGGTGACGCTACTAATATGCTTTCTAGTCATTCACTCAAGTAGGTTGGCCATCCAGAACCAAGCGAACGTTGAGGTCTAATTCCAATACACCGTACATGGCATACTACAACCAAAGAAGCCAAGCACCAGGCAGGATTTCAGATTCCAACGAATCGCAACAACAGAGCACGAAAAACCCAATTCGTCGCCAAAACGTTTCACAAATGCATATAACTGTAAAAAATCTTGCATTGGAAGAACCTAGCTTTTATAAACGAGCACAAATAGCTTCTCGGTTTTCAAGAAGATGAAAATGCTTGTTTGGGATCATATACAATCATATACAAGGTAAACTCAAAGTAGTTTCAAAGCTAAAACTTATTTTAACTCTTGCTTAAATGTTCAGCGCCAGAACGCGAAAGACGTGAAATTCATTCTTTGGGGAAAAAGAAATGCCAGCTACAAGAGAAGAACTGGACAAAATTAGAAAACAAAATGGTACCCAGTGTCAACTTTCAAAGCATGTCTTTAGAGTCTGAAAACCTCAACATGCAAGCAGGACATGGCTTATACAAATTTTAGAGTAAGAAATTTGTATTTCGTTTTCATTAAGTGACACCAATGAATTTAATTCTGGAGCATTATAGACCACCAGGTCAATTCCTACTCCTAACTAAGAATCTAACTAAAATGCATTCCAAAATAATTTGGTATTCTAATAATTGTACACAGTTAATATATTTATTATTGAATTTTTCTACAAAAAGGTGACTTCCGTGTGCTTCCACTAAAAATTTTCATTTGTTCACTTTTGTTGAGCTGGTCTAGTTTTCAACTGGTAATCAAAATTCTTCCATACAATCAACATGAAATTTTAGTGACTGAAATCATACTGCATAACCAGGTCAGCCCAGCTCATATCAACAGGACTCAAAGAAAACCAATTTGTTTGCTTTGAAACAATGGTTTATATTTACTGGTAGCTAGTTAGAAAAGCCTTCTCACAATATGTCATAGGTAATAAATTGTGCAGAAATATGTAAATGTTGTGAAATTTGAGAATAAAGAAGAAAAATACTTTAGTTACGGATGGCTGGTGTTGAAAAACTGTGTTCAAACAAACTACACTTTTAAACTCACAGTGTCACGAGACCACGTGAATGTGCTTTTCAAGGCGCCAAGTGGGCGCCCGAGAAAACCAAACCTTTGGCTGAAATTTCGTATGAAAACAGCATGAAGGACCCAAAAAAATTCAAGAAAGCTCAGCAGCCATAAGCATACAGCATATAGGACATTGCTCTGGCCAAACATTTCGTTTCGGTGCTCTGCTTAAACGATGAATAATAATACAAAATCTTTGAAAATTAGCCGCCATATCAAAATTTTCGAACTCTGCATGGTTGTGAGTACAGGCAATTTTTCACATAAAAATCTATTTCTAAACTGTTTTATCGACACAAATACATTGTTACATACCTAGGCATCATAAAAATCCACTCAGGAATAACATGGCAGCAAAAAATTGGTATTTCAAAGCACTTTGTAACGTTCTTGCTCGTGCTGAAAGTTTATGGAAAATTCGAAGTTGTCCGCCCCGTCGAATTCAGGTCAGCCCTGACTGTACCCCGGATGCAACGCGTCGTGACGTCACGCACGTGACAGATAACTCTATTTGCACGCAAAATATATTATAGATTTACACAGCATGTATCAAGATCAAGTATGTTTATTAATATAAACAAAAACAAGAACTATATTCTCTCAATAAAAGAGAGAAATGAGCATGAAGTTCTATCGTTTAAACACGAAAGTCTCTATGAGGCAATTTCCAGTTTTTTCCATACTTTTTTCCACGGAGTTTTCTTTCTCTCCTTCAATTGAGCAAGGTTTTTTCGACGTTCCACTTCAAACTTTTGAATAGAAAGTTTCTTTTTTCGTTTTTCATGTTTTGAAACTTTTGGATGTTGACGAACGAGTTTCTTTTTCACTTTCCGTAAGGGTAAAACTTTCCTGTTCTTAGAGCTTGCCATTTTTGCAATGAGATCGCTTTTTCCAATTTCTCCAGACAAAGCTTTACGCTTTGATAGTTTGTTCAGTAACTTTTTCATGAGTTTTGTTAAAGGAACAGCTTGATCATCAGGTCCGGGTTTTTCCAATCGTCTAGCATTCGAAAATCTTAGATTCTCCTGTTTTTCGGTGATTCGTGGTTTTCCACTTTCGCTTAAAGCGTTATCTTGTATGCTGTTCAACGAAGCAGTGGGTGGTATGGTTGGGGGATGGCTCGGAGGAGGTTTCGACTCTTCGGGCGCAACAGGAGGGCCAGCTTCACTGGAAGACTGCGTTCCACTAGAAGAATCAGGAGGATTTGGTGAACCAGGGGGATTGGTACCTGAGTTACTAGCAGGTTGATCTAAAGGTGGGGCATCAGGCCCATCTGTGTCTGTAGGCACAGGTGGACTTGCATTGTCCGAATTGCCAGGTCGAAAAGGAGAGTTATTGACTGCCTGATTATTAGGTGATGAACCAGGAGCGCTTAGGTTTGTAGATGAAGGCGGGTTGGCGTTGCCCTGATTATCAGGTCGAAAAGGGGAGGTATTGGGTTGTGGATTGGCGCTGGCCGAGTTGCTGGGAATTCCCGGTGCAGGGTAGGACATTGTAGGCGTTTTCGGGTTTGGTTTATTCAATGAAGCCGGGGCATTTATGGCACCTTGATTGGAGGATGGTTGGCCATTTTGACCAGTTATAGATTGTTGATTGCTGGCAGTCTGAGTTGATCCTTGGTTTCCAGTCCCCAAATTGGTAGAACCTGTGGGACCTTGATTGTTAATTTGACTGCCTGTAAAACCTTGATGATTTAGAATTTGACTGTTAGCGTTACCCTGTGGGCCAGATTGTGCGGCTTGGTTACTGGAAGTTTGATGATTTATTGGAGACCCTTGATTGTTAGAGCCACCAAAGTTGCCTTGATCTGGGTTCGCTTGTACTTGGCTAGGCAAGCCATTAGTATGCTGTGTATTTGGGATACTATTAACATTACCATAAATGTTGGGGTTTGTGTTCCCGTTTGTACTGGAATACGGAATTCTATTATTAGGTTGGAAACCAGGATTTGAGTTAAGATTACTCAAAGTGGGATTTATTCCATACGGATTTAGATTTGATCCATAAAGACCAGGATTTGCAAACTGATTTCGAGCAGCTAAGTTATTGGCTTGAATGTAGCCTTGATTAAGATTTGGAGTAAAGGTATTAGGATTTGGATTGTATGGAACAACATTTGGACTATATTGATTAAGATTTGGGTTAGGTGGATTCAGATTTGGGTTGGCGTTTGGATTAAGGTTGGGATTAGAGAAAAATTGACCAAGGGGATTCGGTGGAATGGGTAAAAGATAATTTTCAGGAGCCTGGGTAGGAATCACATATGCTGGTTTTGATGGCAAGCCAGGGTGTAAACCAAGATTGTTGCTTGGGAAGTTATTGGATCCCAGCTGCTCTGATGGAAGACCAGGATGTAAGCCGATTGGTTGAGGTTGTTGCGGAATAAATGCTGGCGTTGCCAATCCCCCCGATTGTAAGGCAGGGTTGTATCCACCAGAAAGGCCTTGACCGGGGGGTGTTCCAGGCACTTGAATGAAGTGGATCCTTGGCGTTGGCGCCGGTGTTGTACAGGGGCATGGTTCTGAACACTCTGGCGTGCACTCATTGTCCGTTTCTTGGCAGCATAAACTTCGTTTTCCACGCGTTTTAATATCGCTTCCAAAATTTCTCCTATTTTTGCTCCTCTGTTCTTGGCGTCGAGAGGAACTAGAAGCTTCTAAATGATTTTTGTTTCCTTTCCCTACAAGAAGCAATATAATATATGTCAAAGGAATGTATGTTAAAGGCCATCTAATTTTACATCTGCTATTGCTATCAATGTTAAAAAAAATAAACAACCAAACGTTTTTGACAATCGTTCTTTTCAAAGTTTCGTTTTTATGTGGTCACAAACTGCTGCAAAAAAATTATTTCCCAAAAGCTAAAATATATATTTATTTAAACCTAGTGTATTTACCAAACTTAAAGGTTCGAGGTGTCCAAAATCGGTACTTTTCATGTCGGTGTCCTTTGTCTTCAACATATTTCCATTCATACTTTCCATTGATATTATCAACTTTATTGTCTTCATTTGCCCAAGATAACTTTAGCATGTCTTTATGATTCTGTGAGCTTCGAGGTTTTGAGTAAACTTCACTTTTACCTGCAGGAATTCTTTTCTTGGCTTTGTCCTTAACATATTTCCACTCATACTTTCCATTAATATCATCAAAATTATTGTTCTCGTTTGCCCAAGATAACTTTGACAGTGAATCTTTACCAATCTCTGACCTTGGAGTTTGAGGTTCCAAATGAACTTTGCTTTTGCCACGATGAATTCTTCTTTCATTCTTAACATATTTCCATTCATATTTTCCATTGATTTTATCAACATTACTCTCCTCGTTCGCCCAAGATAACTTTAATACGTTTTTCCGATTTTGAGGTTTCGTATAAACTTTACTTTTACCATGAAAAAGTCTTCTTTTGGCTTTGTCCTTAACATACTTCCATTCATATTTTCCATTAATATTGTCAACATTATTGTCCTCGTTACCCCAAGATAACTTTAATATATCCTCACCATTCTTCGAAGTTTGAGGTTTCGTATAAACTGTACCTTTTTCGTTAAGAATTCTTTCTTTGCCTCTGTCTTTATCTTTAACATACTTCCATTCATATCTTCTGTCAGTTCCATCAACATTATTGTCATTGTTTTGCCAGGAAACCGAAGCAACTGTACTTGTGGCAAACATAAGATACAGCAAAACGACGTACAAAGAGCCACGATAATTCATAACTATTTCAGGAAGACAAATTTGATCGTTTCAGCTTTAGTATGTCATCATTTCTTTCACGACATGACAGTTTTACCTGCAGTTAAAGTGTTTAAAAAGAGCAAAAACCTGTTTTTACTGCATGCTTTCTTTTCAAATAGACTATAGTTTTTCAACAAATATCTATAAGCCAAGCCGGAGAATATCTTGGTAATCCAGCCATATTTCAATTAAAATATTTCAATTTCTTTGCGTCTCTAATAGCCGTGATAAATGTTGCTTGCACGGCATTTCTCATGACTAGAGTACCTGTAAAACTGAATTGCTGTAACCGGAGGTAAACTATATAGAACAAAAAATTACTGCTCCTAGACTGTTTCAATTTAATTTCGCTTCTAAATCCTCTCTTTTTTCAAGCTATGTACACTCCATTATATTACACGTAACGGATGAAGGCAACAATTGTACTACATTTTTAAGGATTTTTTGGCCTATTTTACACTTGTTTTAAGGCATTATATTACGTAATAATGTTAATATGTTTTAAACATATTGTTGATTCAACACCCCTGTGAATGCAATGATATAAATCTTGATCTTATACATCGTATACAGTAATTTAATTACTTTGTTCGTTCAATGTCAGTTAACTCAGTTTCCCGAATTCCCCCCATAAAATTACGGCCTGATACGACTATGTCAATCGACGTACTTCAGAACGCCTGCACATGCAAGTTTGCCAGGTTTCGTGCCCGCAATTACATCTACTGTCTTCATTGCCCACGCGTTGGAACCCAGGACACGAGCACGGACAACAAAAACAATCACAACTATTCTCAATCTGGTAGTCGCCTAACCGGAACACTTGACTAGGTGCGCTACTGGTAGGGGGTGAGGCTATGTAGGGACTATTGCCCGGTGACATATTATTCTCAGCCGTCGATTGATAAGTAGCTGCCGATGATTGGGGTACATTATTTGTAGCGACTGATGTCGGATAGGGATTATTATCCGGTGACCTAGCTACATTATTCGCTGCTCCTGATTGGTCGAAATTCCATTCCGTTGACGGGTAGGAACTGCTCACTGGTGTCTGAGGTGTAATATTCGTAGAGCTTGATACCGGATAGAGACTATTCCCTGATGCTTGTCCAACAATATTCTGAGCTCCTGACTGATTTGGAGACGGGTTTTCGTAGCACGAACAAGAAGATTGTGACGTGAGAGCACAAGGACAGTATGAGCCTGTAGAAAATGATCTTTCCCGTTGCAGATCGTAACTTGAAGTTGCGCTGCACGGGCAAGGGACTGGCGGTGTCTTTTGACAACCGCAATCATAATTGGACGCCCAAGGCTTCGAGCAAGAGCATATACAACATGGACATATGCAGCCATTCTCAAAAGGTTTACTCTCATGCGGGAAGAGTACTAACTTCTGCACGCCGTCTTCAAGGCTGTCATTGTCACATGCACCATTATCCCCTGTTTCCTCGCACGGAGGCCTGGGGCATTTACAAGGGCATCTTGGTGGTGGATTCGTTAAAGCATGACGTAATTTCTCTTCAGCCCCCTCGAGCTGCTCACCATATACAGTGACGAGGAAGGTTTTCGAGGGCAAATTAGGGACGATTTGGTTACCTTGTGGATTGAGCAAGGGTCCTTGGGGACTTTGGTTAGTTGTCAGGTAAACGTAGTAATCTTTCCCATCAGGGGAAGTGTATAAAACTGGCGTTCTGCTCTGACCTTCCGCTGCAATATTGATGTTAGATTTTCTTTTGCCTTTCAAGATTTTCAAACGTTTTTTCTTGTAGTTAGAGTGATCGTATTTCTTTATCTCTTTAGAAATATACAAAGGTTTCTTAGGAACAGCGTTTTCAAAAGTGGAATTGAACTCTTCGCTGGTAAATTTGTCCACATTCGATTTTCTTTTGCCATTGAAAACTTCCACACGCTTCTTGCTTCTTGTGTTGTTCAAACTATTTTTCTTATGAAACTTTTGAAACTGTGTGCTCGCTTTCAAACTTCCTTCGACGATAAACAGCAAATACAACAAAATAAAATTTTTCAAACTTAAACAAAATTTCATTCTTTTAAGGCAAACTTAAGCTGACATAAAAACAGTTTAATAATAGTGCAACTACGTCATTGGTGGTATAACAGGTGAACGAAGTTTGACATTTTGTGACATGTTGCGTGCTTTATGTATTCCGCAACCCGTACCCAGACGTGACAAAGTCATTGAATCGTAAAAGCGTCATAAATTCTTTTTCTATTCGCTCTTTCTCCTCTCAATATTTCTTGTTTTTTTGTAATGGTCTACTTACGTTTTGATCAGATGTTACGAATAAAACACTCCAAAGAGGTAAGAATTTGGGGAAAAATCTAAACTTTCGATTACTGAGAGCCAGCGATTAAAAGTGTACGCCGAATAGAGCTTACCCTGAAAACGGGCATACTTATACATTAACTTTACTTATAGTTTGATATAAGATATCATTATAGAGTATTAGCAAAGATGCCTCCATATTTTTTACACCAAAAGGCAGTACTAGCTAGCAAATTTTACTTTTTTTCTTTTAGAGATCACCGAAATGTGATTAACTATCGTTTTTTTTTCATCAATACGGTAAAATGAGGATTGATTCACGGTGTACATATGTGTTGTTGGCCTTTCAATTTTTTTTAACTATTAATGGTGCCCCAATTGGACTGAAACAAAAGCTCAGAAAATCGCCAAACAAATTAGGTACGTTTTTTAAATATTTAGTGCGATATTCTCCGGTTGTATGATCCCGGTAAAGTTTTCTGCTTCTTAATTGAACTAAACTGTTAGTCATAATCAGTGCAATCCTTTACTTTTAGAAAAGGCGGGCAAAAATTCGAATTTGCGTAAAAAGACCACAGTCAGCATAAATGGACAGATATTACCACTGGCCTCTGTTGGTACAGCGGACAAAAATGTTCACGTAACTGTACAGAACGCCAATCCTACTGGTCAGCAGTCGGTACCCCCGACAATACAAGAAGTTCAACCAGGGCTCACGATACCCGTGGCTCAAAATCCTGGTACAGTAGGTATGTCGCCCGGGTACCAACCTCCAGGAGGAGTACAAATCCCGGGTCCTCAGTCCGCACAAGTTGGCATGCACCCTGGAATGTCGAACGGCAATACTGGCTTGATAAATACACCAGGCATACAACCCCCCGGAATTCCGAGCCTCGGAATGTCGCCAGGGTATCAACCCCCAGTCGGGCAACAGATCGGTATGCATCCGGGAACAAGCAACGTTCAAAATATAGGAATTCCAAATCAAGGAATTCAGACAAACTGTGGAAACACAAATCTTGCACCTGGAACGAACTTTAACGCACAAGGAACCCAGAATCAGCAAGTAGTTTTGGGAACAAATTCTGATGGACAACTAACATACAGACCAGTAGCATGTTAATGAAGACTTGGCAAGATATTAAACATGTTTCTATAGCTGCTATTTCTGTAGCATAATATTCTGTAGTCCACATTGCCCAAACTCGTACCCAGGGACAGTTTGGAGGCCCGAAATACGTTTACCTCTATATTATCATGTTAACTTCGAAACAGCAAATGTGTGATCTGTAATTAGTTTCAACCTTGTAAATGAAATAAAATTTCTAATGACATACGTCATAATTAAAATATGTACACGCATCATAATTATGTATTGTTTTAAGATTCAAATATTTAATATTCATTGGTCTATTTCATTGATATTTTGTGATTCTCATTAAGCACTAAACACACGAACAAGTTTTCCTTCATTTGCTCGTGTTTACAATAAACAAATATGTCCTGGCAGTCGTACACAATAACAAGTTGTCTTCCTCCAAAGTTGTCATGATTAGCTTTTGAACATGACTTCTTTTAAAAAAAACTTGTGGTAAATATTTGTCGTACAAACGAACATACAAGACAGCATCCTCAGTCGAACACTGACAATTTTTTCTTGACAAGTTAGCGGCAAACTAAGGAAAACTTGATCATCTGGGCCCGACTTTCCACAACGATGTTAATAAACTAAATAAAAAATAGGCTCACGGTTTAAGGAGAGATAACTTTAACAATAGATGAATGATGTCTTCGCTCTCTGTTTGAGAAATCAGGATTTTCTTCTGTGACTTGAAACAACGTTATTTCGTATGGGATTGTCGCACCTATTTTTACTACGCGATGTTGGTTGGGTGACCTCCTGGAAAAATCGTTTTATGTAGTTAGATCAGTTAAGGCTAGTTCACACGGGCGATTTTTCTCCTTTTAGTGTATGTGATCGAGTTGGTTGACTGGCGAGTGCATTAGCGAAATTGTTGGACCAAGTATACTCGCCAGTTAACCACTCTACCACATCGTTCAACACGAGAAAAATCGCATCGAAAATCGCCCGTGTGAATTGGCCTTTAGATGTTTAAGACAAGAAGCTCATACTAAGGGAAATTCCACTGATCATTCTCCTTTTGACGTATGTGAGTGAAGTGAGATTATGACAAACACTCAATGTATAATTTTAAGTGTTTTGAAATGAAGGTTTCCTTTCTTTAGTACTTGGGAAGACATTTTTTCATCTGTCAGAAGTAGAAAATCTACAGCGTGCCCCCTCCAGCTTGTCTTTCCAGATCTATCATTACCTAGTCAATTTTTCCCATAATGATTGAACCCATCTTGCAAAGTTGAACTCGTGGGCTATACCTTAAAAATATACAACAATGTGCTATTACCAAGTCTAATAACAAAACCTAAAAAATATAGCTGTAGATCACCGAATATGTTATACATATGTTATACAAAACATGGCTCAGTGATATCGCCTCATTGCGACGAAAGTTGAATGAACCAGTTCATCTAGTCTTTCCGACACTTTATCATTTCGCTAATGAAGACAATATCTTACATCTTAATAGTTTGTTAACGGAGTTCTTCACTATATAGAGAAGCTGGAAATACTTATTTCGCTACTATAAAGTAGAACTGAGTGTAAGGTGCGCAATGGTTAATGCGCATATCACTGACGCACCACAATCACAAGAGCACCTTTCGTACTATAAAAACTTTGAAATCTGCGTCTTGGTATCGATATTCGTTTCTGTTCTTTTAAATTTCTCCTGCAATTGGTGGCTAGCCTGCAAAGGCTGGCTGCCCAAAAAGTCCAAAGAAAACAAACATGCACAACCAACGACGGTAGTACAAACCTTTAGTTACTCCAGGATTTGTTTGCCCAATATATATAAAAATAATTAATCCTGCCGAAATATTTGCTAGAGCATATCCCCAGTGGATAAGAAACATGATAAAAACACTTGCGAAGGCCTGAAAAGAAAAAAAAATTAAACTTGAAAAGTTTGAACGCCGCTATACGTCAATTAAGATCAAATATTACAGTCACTGATCTCAATATACAACTGGACTGAACAACTTGCAGTTCAATAAAATGAATTTAGCAAAACTACAGTCAAGGACTATAGATGATGTAAACGCCAATGTCTTTAACGTCCACAAGTCTACTAATGTGCACAATCCCAACATACTGGGGGAAAAAACACAAAGACTGACGTCAATGATGATAGTACTTACTCCCGCCAGCGAGATCCATCTATTTGCAAGTTGGGAATATTCTGTCCATCTCTTCTGTTCAATTTCTGCCGTAAAATGTCCTTTTGGATAGCAACGTTTTGGCTTTAAATTTTCTGAGAAAGAGAAGTATGGTTCTGCTTAAGTTCTGTTTTAAAAACTGACTGGCAAATGCAAAGAGAAGAAAATTGTATAAGTAGTAAATTACTTGCATTGATGTTACTCAATGAAATAATAACTATTAGTAATTCAGAGCCAAACACAACTTTCCCTACCCATGTCTTTCTTATTTGCTTCCAGGGCACTAATATTTTCTTTAGTGTACATTTCATCGCCTATATCAGGTTCACAGTAATCCTTACTGTTATCCATATCACCCTCATTAAGTTTTGTTTGACGAGCTTTATTGTCCTCATTTATCCTAGAACTATCATCTGGTATCTCCTTATCATCATCAGCCATTTTACTGTAAGTATCCATGTTTATACTAGAATTATCCTCAGCTGTTTCACCATAATTATCCACAATTACTGTAGTATCGTCAATAGGTATTCCTATATTATCTTCTAATGTATCGTTATCAAGGCTTTCTTTTTCATCGTTATTCGATTTCTCCTTTACATCCGGGGATACATTATCCCGTTCGAGCTCTTGATCATTACCAGCTGTCCCATAATCCTTTGCAAGGATACCATCCATCATTTCTACCTTAGAAACAAGTCTTGTTTCCTCGGTCCCAAGGCTTTTCGTTCCCGCTTCGACAAGAACTCCCTTTATACAAAATACTAGCTAAGACATCCATCAAGATGAAGCTTTTGCATGACAAGATAATTGCATTTCTACTCAAAATTACTCAAATATACCGTCAATTTCACTTGAGCTTGGACACACCCCCGCAAAACATGTTCTAATTGAACGCCCAAGTTCGAATGTTTACCCGTTAAAACTTCTAAACTTTCTTCGGAAAAGTCCGAGCTTCCCTTAAATTTATTCTTTGCTTAATGCGTATTGAAGTCTTTTTCGACTTAATATGCATACGGTAAATAAATACGATCGAAAAAAACACCAATATGCATCAACCAAGGGATAATTGAATGCAAAGCTGCCGACTTTACGGAAGAAAGTTTAGAAGTTTTAACAGTAAACATTCAAACTTTGGAGTCAAATTAGAACATGTTTCTAAGGGGCTTGTCCAAGCTCAAGTGAAATTGACGGTAATAAATCTGTACAATCCCTGAACTTTAGACAAACATTTGAACAAACTCACTCTAACGAAGAAAGCGTATTGCTTCAATTCTATAATTATATTGCAATACCTCTTCAACCAATTTTCTTCGTTGCTGTAGATCCATGCACATGACTAGTTTAAAATACGCGTAGTTGACCGCGGCATAGGTCATTAGAAAGGGCATGGTGACTACTGGAGCGAGAGAGTTCACGTTTCCAATAAGAATTAAAATGATAGCAATAAGACCAACAAATATTGAAGCAGCATACGGTTCTTGGTTTGCTCCACGCTATATGAAAATAAAAATACCTGTACTATAATAATCACAACTTAGACAAGTGCGAGTAGTAAGATGCTACTACCTTTCGGACTGTGTTTTGCTTTGTATTTCCATACAACTTCCCGTGACCACAATTAAGTAAATCTCAATGATAGCATGTTTCTTTGGATTTATAACTGGTGCAGTAATACTTACACCCTTTCCAAAAGCTTTGATGAGCGGTATAACATTTTCACGACCAATGCACTGAATAATCCTGGGTGATGCGTACTGGGCTCCAAGACATGAAGATAACGATGAAATATACAAACCAAATAAAAATAACACCCCGACCAAGGCAACCTAAAAACAGAAGTAACGATCATGTTGCTGGGGCACACTTCTTGCGACTTGCAATGTAAAGCTTCTTTTGACAGATCCAAAGTTGGCAATTAACAAAACCTGGACATAACTCGATGCATCAAAAAGTCAAATATTGTTGTATCAAACAAACATCGCAATTTATTGATATGTCCATATATCCGTATGTAGCAACAGCCTACAGTCAGGGATTGAACATGTATAATATGTATTTGAGTCATTTAGAGCAGAACTTTAATGCAACTTCTCGTACATCGTGAAAAATTGAGTACAAACTTATCTCTATAAGATACCTTAGATGCAATCATATAATCAGTCAATAAAGCTTCTCTTGTACATACAGCACCAAGAAGTAGAGCAAACAGCATGTACAAAATACCACTGAAAATGGAACAGTATAGAACTTTGATTTACAGTTGCCAATCAATCGGTGAACACTAGTAAGCCAACATGATCAAGAAGTGGAGTGGTTTGTAGATTACAACTTAACTTTATCAAAGCCAATCATCAAATACGGTCATTTCATAGGTTACTAAATGTCAATATGGAAATGAGCATAAAGCAAGATCAGTACCTTACGCCCAGGGCAGCCAAAGTTCCGGTAGGGATATTTTCCCCGGGATTTTTCAGATCACCGCTCATGTTAATTCCAGCCATAATGCCAGTTGCAGTGGAGAAGAATACACCGAATACGGTAAAAAATGACTCATCTTCGGAGAATTTAGGATTAATGTTTTTGACCATATTTTCCTCTTCATAGCCCGTAAAACCTTTGGCTAAACAACAAATTATACTCATGAGATATCTGTACTTAAACACTTATAAACTTCTTCTACTTAATCTAAGATAAGATCTGGGATTTCGTAAACGACAAAACACAATAGACAAACCTAAATCAGTATGAGAAAATGTTCCGATTACAAAATCCAGGACAGATATTCCAAGTACAACGAGAAGCAAGAGTTGTAATTTCACGACCCATTTTACTCCAGCTAATATAATTCCTAGTATAGTCAGGGCTGCAATCAAAGCTATAATCTTTGCCGCCCAGGGATTTTCCCAACTTGTTGTCTCAGCCAAAGATTCACCGAAACCGGACGAAAATAATGAAATACTCGCAGCCTATGGTAAAGAAAAGAAAAGCGTTTTCAATTGTTCGCAGAGTGTAGTTTTACATATAAAGATAAACAAAAAAGTTCGAACGAAAACTTTGGTCATGTCTTCAAACCGTTTCTTCATTGATTCTATCTTCCCTGACTCACCTGTCCAAAGCAATACAATATCCCAACTGTCGCTCCAATCCTTGCACCAAGTATATGAGTAAGAACAAAATATATACCACCACTTTCGATATGATCAATATGATCGATAATTCCGATTGCAGAAAGCACTGGGACCAAGGATATTAATAATGTCAACAATACGATGAAAAGACTTAAACCTATACCAGCATTACCCTGAAAAAAATTTGACCTGAGTTTTAAAGAAATTTGAACTATAAAACTATATTGTACATATAAGCCTCACAGTACAGCGAACGGTGGTCAACTTTAAAAGTGTTATATCTCTATACGAGCAAGCAAATCAAACATATTCTCACATGTTAAATCTGTTTTTCATTACACAGAATACTGCAACACCTGCATGTAATTTATGGAATTCATGTGTGTTTTTCCGGTAAAACCCCTATCACTACAAGTGAAAAATTCACTGGTGACTCCCGGGATTCGCATCTTAATCTAGTCTGCAGCCTGTTTTCCAATAGAGGTTTTCAAGCTAGAAGGGACAGTTTTTCTTAGCTTCATGAGCTTTCAGCAGAAACAGTTGAGCAATACAAACTGCCGATTCACCCAAAAAAAAAACGGTTGTGGAAAAAAGGCTTAAAGTCACTGACATATATACATCTGAACTGCTTGCTCCTATGCTTTTTGACTTGAGACTTGCGTGGTCAATTGAAAGTCACGAAGGCTGACGAATATGAGAGTATTGAGACATCGCTGGCTCTTCGAATACAGTCAGAAATACTGGTCAGCAGCCGACTTCATAAGTAAACACTCTCAGAATTTCGGCGATCTTGGACCACGCTTTTTGACGAGAAGCGAGCAGTCCAGATGCATACATGTCAGTGCTTAAAGTCAAAAACTATTCGAAACATTGACCAAAAATCTGCTTACGACAGTCCAGCCAGTACGAAGAAATATGACAACACCAAATATATTCAACATACATGACGTAAAAACACCTGAAAAGAAGTTGATATTGAATGATATGAAGATCATAGAACTATAATAATAAAACATGGATATCATGTGTCGTAATTCATCAGTGTGTCAGCTAATTGATTCAATGATAGCAAATCGATGAGTAAAATCTTTTGTCCACTGGAGAGCATTTTCTTCTTTATTCATTTTGTTAATTTCATTACTGATAACAGACAGAAAAATATCGCCAATGAATTACGATAAAAAGAGATCTGACTTAAATTAAAGGAAAAAGACTTGATATGGTACCATCCCACGTCCCAAACAAAACTGGTTCTGTGACGAAGAAATTTGCTTTCCACCATGGTTTCTGTTCCTCTAAAACACCCTACGAAATTTTCAAAATAAAGGCCAATTTACACCGCCGATTTTCACGACGATTCTTCTCATTTTGAAGGATGCGATAGAGAGCAATACTATAAAATAGAACTTTGTTTGAAGTGTTGGACATCAGTATTCACTCCATCACATCCTTTAAAATGACAAACATCGCAATGAAATATCACCAGTGATTAAACACCAACAATGGTTGGTGAAACAATCTTTTTCAAAAAAACTAAACATAATTTGCATTCAAATAGAATTAATTGTGCATTTGAGTGGGCACAATCGCTTGAAACGCATCGTTACCATGGCATTAGTATTTAATCAGCAAGAATTTGATGGAAGTATTATTGTATTGTGTACATATCGCGTTTTTTTAGCATTGGTAAGAAATAAACTTACTAAATTCTGACCCCTTACCAGGCTACTTTAACAAGAAAAGCAAAGCAAGTTTACTAAATTAGGCCAAAGGTAACGCGTGCGTGATAAACAAGGATAGTTTTTGAGTTTTAATGTTGAAATGTATGAGCATTTAGATAAAGCTTCTCTTTCTTAAGACGAAAAATTCTTTGGCGAATAAGACAATTCACGTTATTAACTACGACCTGTTACATTTAACGTAAAAAACAGGTCAAAAATCAAAGTACGTTCACTGGCTTGTCATTAATAACTAATATCACACGTAATCTTAAACGTACAATCAAACTACGCAAATTCCTCAAATAAATAAACACTGCTTTAAATTCCAATTTAGAAAGCCACAGATTAAAGTTTAACAAGAAACTTTGAATGTTTTTGTAAGGTTTTTGTAAAACTACACGTTTAAATTGCGGGCCAACTCAACCACCGCGTAATTACGTAAAGCACCTTTTAAGTAATAATTTCAACATCCGACTTGACAAATAAAATCATAATAAGAACTGTTTCATGTTGAATGAATTATAGCTTAAAAACAAGCCTAGACTATTTGCTGTTGGCTGTATTGTAACCACAGTTACTTCTTCAAAAGTATATACACTAAATATTCACATACTAAACGCAGTCATATCGCATTTTCTGTACATTTTAAATTTTAAACAAAGTGTTATTTACAAGCAATTGTTGTCCAGCTTGTGTTTTTAAACAGAATTTAAGCAAATCGCAGCTCTTTGGCAAATAAAGAGCAAAGTACTTAACTGACAAATAGTTGGTCATCTAATGTCGGCAAATCAGGATATTCTGCGAATCCTTCGCTTGAAAATTTGATCCCGATTTATATTATTTAAATTGTGGTTTGGTAGTATTCTTTAACATTGAATTTGCGCAGAGATTTTGTTATTCACATGGAAAATTGAATAAGCAAAAGATATTTATTTCGTCTCAACACTTCTCGTAAATAGATACCAGAACATACGAAGTGAATTTAAAATATATTCCTGAGCAAATTATGACAAACCAGCTTCACTACGCATTGAGTAAAACAAGTTCAACAACAAACTGAAATCACTGAAAATTTTTCATAAATGGTTCCATCTATTTTACATCACAATCCATGAAAAGTCGACTATTTATAATATCATTGATAAGTTCAATTTCAACTCTTCCGCAATTAAACGGTACGAGATTCTAGGCGCTGACAGCTGACAATAAGCTATTGAATGAGACTTATATATTTTAGGCTATAAAACACTAGAGGAAAGACTCGTTCGACTAAATCCAGTGAATAAGTAAAACAACATACATCATGAAACCATGCACAATTTCAGGTTGTATTCTCTAACAAACTTTTCAAATATTATAAAGCCAAAGACTATTATAATCGCTAAAGGAACTTGAGCAAAATATCGAGGAATAAAATATTTTAAATTTACTAAAGCCTAAACATAGGTATATACCTTACCTACTCAAATGTTTCCATACAAAAATATCCTGACTACATATTGCTACACACACCTGTTCCTCGTCAAAGAGCTCTCGTACATGTTGGCTAGCTGTTTGATGAGTTACTCCGCTTCCTTCGCTTCTACTTGAGCTTTCAACGGCTGGTGTTTGTAGATTTGAACCTCGCGGTTCGTCTGCTAACCCGAAACGGCTCCAGTTCACATCGTTACGTTTACGAGTGCCGTCCGGCTCGCCCATCGTACCGTACTCAAATCAGCCTTCAGCCATTCTTTGTATGTTTTCTACTTTCGTTCGGCTTGGGAGGCCTTGATCGTCATGCATTATTCACAGCAAGCAGTCCATTGAAAGATCAAAAAACGCGTTTTAAGTCTGGTTTTAATTTGCATTTTTTAATTTGCATTTTTCGTCCGCCATGTTTTTTAACTTACATGACGTTCATCCCTACTCTTGCAAAACCGTTACCACACCGTTACTCAGTTGCTTGCAGACTCAAGCCCGACGCAATTCATGCAGCTTCAGCAAATTTTCAAATTTCTTTTCAATTGAGATTTTTTACCAATGAAAATTGATATTTAAACACTATTTTAAACTTTTATCAAAATAATTTTTTTGTGAAATAGAAAGCTAATGAAGACAAATTAATTACCCGTAAATCATTAGCATTCCAACACAAAAAAGCAAAATTCGAAATGATTATTGACCTAAGTTTTCCTCATAATAGTTTGAAGTCTAGAAGACTTGATACTTTTTACATTTGTTATAGATATAAATACAAAGGTTTGATCGTTAATTTGATATCCAACACTGTTTTAGCCGATTTTCAGTGAAATCATTCAACTTTCCCCCGAGCTATTTCAGAAATCGATAGTGCAGTACAACCTCCCCGCTATTTTTCCACAAGTAATGTTTTACAGTTCTCAAATCCATAGAGGCTTCTAGAAGCTGAAAGATTTATAAAACTTTAGTAAACGACAAGCTCTAGAACACATATTTAGGTTTCAATAACGGAGGTAGATCAGCAAATGGTGGTTTACATTTATTTCTATATAACTGGATTGCGCATCCCTATATGTCAGCTGTCAAAATTTTGAAGCCATCACAACCATCTAGGTACTCCAAATTCGTGACTGGTTACCATTGTTTCGATTGACTGGAAATGTTGCGTCGGCCATCTTGGTACTCTAAATTCGTGATTTTCACTGGCTTCATATTTGCAGCCGGATGCACAATCCAGTTATATAGAAATCAATGGTGTTTTACCTGCAGTGTTCATGAGAATGATGTAATGTGAATTCTTTTCATGATACGTCATGTAGTAATCTTGTATGAGGTGCAAAATACAAGTGCCAGTAGATTGCAATTGCTTGCACTTTCAAGGGTATACACTTATAGAGAGGTCACTCTACCTGATCATTACAATACAATTCAATTTTCGAGTGAGCAATCTGCGCAATATCAGTTTCTGTTTCCATGGCGTTCGTTTCTTTATCACTACCCTGAGTTGTGCTCGACCCAGTGCTCTCGCTGCCAAAATATTTCTCATAGACATGTTCAACTACTTTCTTAACTTGAATCATATCACTCGCACATAAACGATCCCTAAACAATAAACGTCAAACGATTCATTTTTAAAAGTCGTTTTATTCTACACAATAAAAACTTGAAATTGTTTTGCTTTGTCTTTTCATAAAACTTTGCGATATCCAAACTTTGTCCAACACGTCCTAAGTATGTCCGAGACGTCGACAATTATTCTATCAGCGATGTTATTCAAATTCATCGAAAGCAGTTTTTCAGAATTCGACTATTTTGCCAATAAGGTCTTCCTTGTCAATTGAATATTTTTAAAAAGTCAGACTCGCGGCACTTTGACCATATTTTCGATATCTATGGAGCACTGTTTAAAGGAAGTCATTGTAGTTCCTAAAAATATCTTTTGAAAATTTTGAAACTTTACATTATCACTGAAAGGATCTCTTGCACGAATACGATTGATCTATTGACTTCCAGTGTCCATGTCAAGGTCAGGGATTGTATAAGTAAATATAATATTTTAGTTCTGCAAAGAAGAGTTGTGGTATATCTTCTTCTATAAAAACAAAATATGTTGATGGACTTCTGGCGTTTATACTGACCTTTTTTGTGATTTTAAACTGGCCGAATGAGGTAGCAAAAAGAAAGCTAATTTATTAGACTTGGGAGGTAATTTCTATAAAAAAAACATACAATGCTAAGTTTTGTATTTGGATTAAAAGAAAACATTTTTCTAAGGAGCTAATCTTACTTTAACGACAACATCGTATATCCAAGACGGTACAATCTCAGACAAAAGACATCTTTCTGTATCTCCTGATGCATCGATAGCAAGAAAACGAAGTAAAGTTCGTCCCGTGCCTGAACTCTCACTCACAACAACTGGAGTGTGCGCTGGAATACTATAACATCCATTGCCCGGTACAATATGCTGAAGCAAAGATTTACATAGTTATTTACAGTACGTTCAATGAGGTTGACCAGTTGAGGAAACTTACCTCGGGCGTTTCAACGCTAATGTCTACGTCACTGGCGCTTGCGTCAGCTTCGTTTACTAAAGAAAAAAAAACAAAAACAATTTATGAAAGTTGTTAATGATTCATGAAAGTAGCTTAAAATGTTTTTCAACTTATTAATTTAACTAATTTCTTTTTCGTGTTTTTAGTATTACGCTATTCAGATAAGTATATTTCTGAATACAGTCGTAGGTTGCATACATTTTAGACTTTAACGAGCCAAAATGTGGCCATAAGTGTTTGTGAAAACCTTTTTGACGGTGAAAGGGCTTAATAGAGCGGAGAGCTTATTTTAAATGGATACAAGTCCGATTATGTTTCATCTATCCTAAAAGCAGACACAGAATTTGAAAATTTTAATCGAAGTGCAGTAACTAAACATACGTTACGGTTAAGTAATAAACGTAAATTCTGCTTCCTACTGGGGGTTGTTTAAGAGGGGAGCTCAATACAGATCAGGGGCGTAGGAAGCGGGGGGGCACAGCCCCCTCAATATTAATTGTGGGGAGGCCGAGATATCTTTCGCCCCCCCCAAAAAAATTATTCAACTTAAAATTAATTAAGATCGCCAAGCAATTAGCAAGTCGCAATGAACGTAGACGGGTCTTTTTTGGCAGCTTCAGTTGAGTTACATTAAGCCCTTGACTACCCGAATCGCTAAAAGTGTAGTTTAACTAAAATAACGTAGCCCTGAACATGACCAAAATGAGGTTTATGTAATGCGAAAGTGTCATTTCCGGCGATCTAGAGCCTTAAAATTCTCTCTCTCTCTGCGCCAACCATGGTGGCGCCTTTAGAGGGTCAGCCCCCAACTCTACCAAGTTGCCTACGATCCCTGATACAGATATTACGGTACGTCGAGTCGACCATTACTTGTTGACGTCACACAAGTTTCAGATATTTTAATGACACACGCAAATTTCCACTTAACATGGATGCGTGGTTAAACAAATCCTTTTAAAAAAGTAAACATCTCCAGGAATTAGAAACTTCCACCCGAAACTGCAAGCGTGTTCCAGTTTCCGCCCACATGTCACGATCTGATGGCTTGCATAGTTGATGTATTTGGACAGGGCACGTGCCTAATTGTAAAGTGATTTTAAATTGCTATTAGCCTATTAATAAACAAGCACACATGAATGCGATATTGGTTCAGGTGGGATGTACTCGTCTGGGTTCTAGGCATACCATGCCAAGCAAGGTGATAAAGTAACGTCATGTTGTTGTGGACGTTACTCGAGTGGATGAATCTGTTGTTTGTCAATGTGTGGCTATCACTCGGAGATTTCCACAAATTATTCAACCATTCCAGTACATCCCACAACAACGGCCTTAATCCCGATCTAATGCTCAAGACTTCCTTTTGGGTAATATCTTAAATGAATACTAGTATTATAATATTTTTGTATTTGTATCATTTGCAAAACTTTGTCATGTTCATGGATATTTAAACAATAAGACTGAACAACTAAAAAACCTGAAATTACGTTAAACCATGCTTGTTATTGTGTGGCTACCACTCGTAAAGATTTACAAAACACTTATCCACCCACCCTCAGAGTAAATCTGTAAATCGGGCAAGATATGTAAAAGAACTCGTATATCTTTGCCCACTTGCCAGGTTTGGTAAACGTGTACAGTCAACATTTTATGCCCAAAACGGCTCATCTAGTATTATCTTAGGCCAGGCATGATCCAGAATCAGTTAAAGTCCTATATCCTGTGTACAAACTGTCTGATAAATTGTTATTTTATTGTACTTTTGAAAACTTCTCTTTTCACTTGAAATGATGCAAGTTAGCTACTACAGTAGATTTAGAACAGGAAGCTTAAAAGATGCAAAGTGGACAGATAATTTGACGTATGATAAAAACGAACAAAAGTGCAACAAAATTTAGTGATAGCTATCCGAACCAAATGTCTTTTTTGTCGTTTATGTGCATTAACGATAATGACAATGTCGTTCAGTTGTTTTGCACGCAGTAGAGTAAACCATATACATCATTGAATTGTGACACAATTCTTAGAAAAAGTTACAACTTTGCTACGAGGCTAGATTCCAGGATACAGATAAAGTTGACACATGAATTGAAGATATGAATTCAGGTTTTTTATCATTACTATAAACGTCAAAGTATACTACAAGTCCTGATTTATGGTTTCCGGGCACTATAGAGCCTTAAAACAGAGCTTAAAGCTAGCTAACTTCTTGTAAAAGATTCAATGGTGTTTTGTCAAGTCAATGACAGTAATGTCACAGCACGTTAATTGCACCATTTGTACTCATTTTGTACTAGCTTACGTTATTTCTCTTCTTACAATATAAGTCTGCTTTTCCTTTGCTTTTAGTGAAAAAATTAAACTTAAAATCTTTAGATGCAACATTAGGTAGTTGCCACTAAGTTGAAGGGCAATACTTGAATGGAATGATTAAGGCGATTTCTGCTGCAGTTTTTTCTCCTCTTAAAGGCCAGTTCACACGAGCGATTTTCAATGCGATTTTTCTCGTGTTGAACGATGTGATAGAGTGGATAACTGGCGCGTATACTTGTTCCAACAATTTTGCTAATGCACTCGCCAGTCAACCGACTCGATCACATACACTCAGCAAAAATCGCCCGTGTGAACTGGCCTTGTATGTGATTAAGTAGACTGACTGCGACAAGGGCATTGGAAAAATTGTTGGATCAAGTGTATCTGTCGGTTGTTCGCTCTAAAACATCTTTCAACACGAGAAAAATCACACCAAAAATCGCCAGTGAAAATGGGCTTTTAATGGAATAATGGAAGGAGTATGGAATTGTTAATTTTATCAGTGTTTGGCAGATTTTGTAGAAAGCTATATATTTGAAATATCTCTGTGAATTTTTAAACTATTCGTCGCTACATTTCCTTATAAGTATAATTGTTCGTTGAATACAGTTAGCTAAGTTGATTTATAATGGGTTTCAGTACAACATCCTGCCTTGACTTGATCTTCGCTTAGTCTGGCCTATAATTAGACATGAATGGCGCAGTTTTCTAAGAGTGATTGATTGATGAAAAAAAAATGTTAATCTTTTGAAAAGGTTGGTTTACATGTCATCATAATTGTTGTAAACATAGAGGAGTCACGATCTTTCTTAACAGCGGAATTAAAACCAACTAATTATGAGTAAAGCAATTATTAAGGCCAGTTTACACGATCAAAGTTTCTGTGATTAAAGTAGGAATTTTTCACAGGAAAATTCTACGTACTGAAAAATTTGGAAGAAATATCAGAGTGATGTAGTTTAGTGTTGAGCACTGCTTTAGTTCCCCTGAATATTTTTAGCAAATGCTTGGAAATTTAGGATTAACCTATCCAAAATTTCTACCTTGATCTGCTATAAGAAGATATAATATTTTGGCATTCTTCGCATAAGTAGTAATCTAGTAGGCGATGAAAAGCACAAAAATGAGGGAGACTAAGTGTGATTTGCTTCCTCTTTGCACAAAAAATGTTATAAACTTCTGCCAGAATTTGACATTGTCCTGTGAGGCTTACCAAAACCCAGCCACACAGATTTACTGCATGGATGGGGAAGGATTGTCGGCAAAATCTATTTTAGAATTTGAATAAAAAGTTTAATACTTTCATATAAAAACCAGAAGTGTCAAAAACATCGTTTCATCAATGATTTGAGCAAATACACCACTTGTTGATTCAATGAAATCAAAATTTCAAGATTCGATGATCAAGTACTCGCGAGAACCACAAATCAACGCCTCCACGCTCACTACTTCCTGTTCGAGACAAATAAAAACGGAAAATCAAGCTTCGAACCATCAGACGCCACTACTATTGCGAGACGAAGACTTGTGAAAAGTACAAAGAAAAAGCAAGTTAAAGATATCCGAAGAAACATGGCTGCAGTTTGGAATATCTTGTTGATAAGCTTCGCAGTTTTTGCGAAGAAGAGCCAAGGAATTGACGACAAATTGCTAAGATTATTCGTAGACCAAGGAAATGAGGTATACATTTATCTAAAGTGCCGGAGGGACACTTTTAAGACGTAAATTGCGGGCATTCCTAAAATGCTGATGTGAGGGTTCAACGCATTTTTCATGCAGGAAGAAAAAACCCTGAAAGCTGATAAATGAGACTTTTTGTTTGGTATACTTTAATGTGAAAATTCAAAACGGAGTAAATGCTAATTAGTTTTCGACGAATGTAATTTTCTCGACGTGAACTGTTCGCACTAATGAGCAATCTCTGCATGGATAAAATGCATTTATTTTCTAAAAGATTTTGCGACGACGAGTTAAATCATCTGTTGTTCACTATTGACCAAAGTAAAACAACAAAGTATGCAGTTGTGCAATTAAGGTTTGAAAAAATTGACGTCTTACATTTGGATTTTATTAAATCCTAGGCAAACTCCGCAGACGCAATCGAAAGACCAGTTTTATCACTTGTTCATATTTGTTCATCAACCTCGCTAAAATATTGACGTCGATGTACCGTCATGTCATTATAGGAATTGAAGTGCAACTTATCAAATATTTAGTATGATCACGATCCAACGTTTTAATACTTCTGACAGGTGTCTTCACCAGACAACTACTTTATTTTTTGTTTGTTTTCATGTTTATACATGCCATGGTTACCATATACCAGAAACAGATTGAGTCGTTTTTGCAATGAGCTCAAACATAGCTTAACAAACCAATGTCAACTGCCGAAAAAACGACGAGTTTAGAGTGCTTGAATTTCGACAAGAAATGTTACAGCCGTACTCGCATTCGTGGTCAGATCGAAAACAGCTTTCTGTCACGTCAAACGAGCAAACAACAACAATAACAAAAACAACAACAACAACAACAACAGCAACAAGCTCAAAGCGGCTAATATGTATGACAGTTGTCCTCGCCATCAAATCTAAACTTTTCTATTTTTCACAGGAAAACCCAAGCTACAATGAAAACCAGAACGAAATAGCAGACCTCTTGAAAACAGGTACCACAAACGCCCTTTGCGCTGCTGGAAAAATTAGCTCCGTCTGGTGCCAATATAAAGAACTTATGGATCCCAAGAATATTGAACAACAAGCAAGATTGTTAAAAAGAGAAAGTGCCGGTCTGTCTAGGTCAAGTAAAGGCCTAATTCCTGGCCGTTCCGTACGTGCGACAGAACAAGGAAGGAAGCTTAGTAGGCGTACTTCATGTTATCCCGGTCTCCCGTGGACATGTAAAGGTTTAGTTGCGGCTCGTTCTGCGCGTGCGCTACTAGAAGACAATGAAGACAAAGATGAAAATGATGAAAAACGAGGTATGAAAACTGTCGTCTAATAATTGAGATAGCCGGCCTTTTCTAGAAGATTGTTTTCAATCACGCGAATTTTTACCAAATGGCAAACAAATAAAACACTTTGGAGACGACTTTCCCCGATTTGAACGGAATTAGAAATCAAACCTTTTTGTCTTAAACTATCTTTAAACTGAACTCAAAAGTTCATTAATATAAACTTGCTTCGTGTAATAAAGCGTTACTTGTTCTAGCAATGAAATGTCGACCTGGAATGGTCAACTGCCGTCGGAAGAATGGAAAGCGTGTATTAGAGCAAGTCAAACCCAAGCATTGTCCTCAAGGCTGGCCATACTGTATCTAAAGAACGATACCGCTCCAGGACACAACTTCAAAAACCTTAAAACTTTGTGTATAAGTATTTAATAAGTAATATTAATGATTAAGTAGGCATCAATAGTCATTGAAAGTATGGTTTGGACACAAACCATGTCTCCATTGATTACTATATTTTAAGTTATTGAGAACCGGTCAAGAAATGGTATATTTATATTTATTTATATTTGTAGCAAACATGATTATCTTTCCTAGTGCCTGCTATAAATGAGTTAGTAGCTTAATTTTTAAGTAAACTTTACTATTTCGTGCTTAAAAGCACTTGTATTGTATTTGTTTATATACTTTTATATTATTATATAGTTTAAGATAAGTGATAATGTAGATTGACTTGTAAAGCGAGCTTCGAAATACATATAAATAAATTGTTAATTTTGAAAACAAGACTTTCGCCGCCATTTTGTCTGCTCCAAACATGCACCCTTTGACCTGATATATTTTGTTCAATACATATACCACTGACACTGACATACGTATATACCCAGTGCATATACCGAAAAAACTCCGAAACTAGCAGTGTGACCAGATTTGGTAAAATAATTTACTTTTGGTAAAATTTGGCATTTTTTTGGAAAGTTTTGGTAAAATAA
>JAOBYK010572001.1:0-11778 GCA_025434845.1 Phenganax subtilis
CCGTGTCAGGGCGTATCCGGGTTGAACAGCCAGCGGAAAGGGGCCCTACGTGATGAAAGGTCGTCTTTATTCATCCATGTCCAGAGAGTTGCCCAACTTGTACGCACTCATTTTCCGTGGGCGCAAACCCACATCCTTATGGAGAGTGTAGCATCTATGGATGAGAAGGACAAGGACATCATGTCGAAAGACTTCGGGGACAGGCCCTGGGAGCGCGACGCTGGAACCTTGACATGGTGCAATCGCCCTCGGTTATACTGGGTAACATGGGAAATCAGGGAGACGGAGCCGGAGGTGAAGGTGACCGGACGCCGTCTGACCCTGAGCAACGATCGGGGCTGGGAAAAGTCAGTGGAAGCAGGGTGGACAAAGGTCGACCCCACTCAGTCATTTCCCACCTTCACCACCTCAAGACCTCGAGACAGCAGAGGACACCGGCCCGCAGGCATTGCCGCTTGTGATGAGAAGACGATCAGGCGATGGGAGTGCGACAGGCATCGTTTCCCACCTTACCAATACCTTCCCAGGCACTGTTTACAAAACCGACGAGGGGACCTTCGCTTGCCAACCATACACGAGAGGGAATACATGATGGGTCTACCCGTAGGATACACTCAAATGTGCATGGTGAAGTCTCAGCGCAAGAAAGAGGAGTTCCTTGACAAGAGGTTGACTTTGGTAGGAAACGCCTGGTCCGTTCCGGTAGTTGCATGGCTCATTGTGGACAATTACTTGGAGCTCGGGGTTTTTGCCCTGATTTGACGCCGTCACAGGTGTTGGACCGCTTGGACGTGGAGACAAACCCCTTCATACAGTCTCGGTTGATGCGTGCTCCACTACGCCCAAACTTACAGCCGGATGAGAACTCGGACGCCTTGTTTCTACCAAAGGATCTGACCTTATGCTCACGAGTTCGAAGTGCCTGCACCTCAGGGGCCACCTCCCCCGCCGTTTCGTCAACGAGTTCGTGCGGGATCTTCTCCAAGAGGTCATTAGACTCTCCAGCAGGTTCGTCCGTCTGGCAGGACTTTGTCCTTTCTGATCTCACTGAGTGAAGAGTTTCGTACTAGGTTGTGCTGCTGCGATCGTTGCACTAAGACTCGATGGACATGCTGGGCAATCCCTACGCTGTTCAGGAAACACATCGGCAAGACCTTCGAACAAGGATAGCATACCTGACCTGCATACTCCTCTGGCACTAAACTGCTGGGCAACGCCTTGTTGAAGCAGAGGTAAGGGAACCAGCAAGGTGGCAACCCCAGGTTGTAAAAGAAACACCGCAGATCCTCACTCGAGACCACCATCGACTCATGAGGCTCTATATGGAAGGGCGTCATTCCAAACCAGTGTGGCAGGGTCGCTATGTCCCCGTGCAACCCTTGACATAGAGAATTGAGTGGCACTAAATTCATAATAAGGCGGTAAACAGGAATGCCTTCCACTTCCTCGTGTTTCTCAACTCCAAACAGTCCGTTGAGTAATAACTTGCCATGCACCCGGAACACCTCCGATTCAGGGATCACCCCGAAAATACCTGCCTCTAGTAGCCCTGCGGCTACCTCTGACCAGTCTCTGTCTGTTACCATTACCTTTGCTTTGCGCACCTGTTCCCATTCATGGGGTGGTTTGAGAAAGTCTGGAAAATGTTCAATGTAATGCTTGCAACCCTGTTCACAGATATCCTTCAACTCCACCACCCCAATCTCGCGGGGTATGGCTGGCTTGATGTTTTTCCATGCGAATTGCTGTGCTGTCTTGACCTCATCCCCCTTATAATCGATGGTCCTCGTCCTGAAAAAAGAGCTCCAGTCACGTCCCGGGCGATCGACCGGAGGATGCGGGAGTGCACCTCTGAAACCTTCCAGGGCTCCACTTCGTGGTGTCCATCCTGCAGTGAGGCGGCTGTACAACAGGTCATTTTCCTTGTAACTGGGCGTTGGTTTTGCAACTGGTCCTGCAGCTCCGCTGCCATAAATTGAGTACTTGGCAATCTTGGTTTAACACTTGTGCGCAAAATTACAACTGGCTGAAAATAGTGAATGCCTAGTGCAAGCGTTGCAAGCGCAAGCGTTGCAAGCGAGCAACCATTGGGGCCACAAAGTCTTTCAAAGAATATGTCAAGTATGTTACATACATACTATATATATATATATGTGAATTGAACGCTGCATAAAAATACGTCACTCGGGAAATTGGGTGGGCTTTGCGGTAGAGTATGGCACTGGCTAATTAACTAAGAGACAAGGAACCACCGGAGCGGAAACAAATGAAATACTCTGACAAAAAACAGCTTTGGCTCTGACCGCTGGAGGGTCAGCATCGCACTTTTCGCAAAGAGGCGTTGCGGTTGGTTCCGTCTGTCAGCATGCTTTTAGCATTCTTGGTGTGAGACTTCATTCGACGTCTTCGACGATGGCATCTTCGCATGCCTCGTCTCGCTCTTCTTCGGGGTCTTCAGCATCACCCGTCATGGGATCATCACCATTCGTCTCGGCGACAGCAGCTCCAGGACGGCGAGCTGTCGCAGCTTGCCTCTCTCGCACCATCAAAGCCTTAAAAATATGTTGCTTCCAAGTCTGGGCAACAAAAATGTGACTGTCTGTGACATGGTATTTTATGGAATCAAATTATTTGAGCATAGAAACCACCAAGTCTTTCAGCTCAGCTTTCGATTTCCCCTTCTCAGCTTCTTGGCGAGCAATTTCCTCGGGCAAAGTCTGCTACACAGTCAGTTTGCAGAACAGCCACATGAGCCGTTCACACATGAGCCGTTCAGACAAAACTGCTTTGCAGAACAGACACAGCGATTTCCTGTACATCATCCATCGTCAAACCTTCCTCTTGTTTGACCTTGATGCAGGATTTAAACTACAATGCGAAAGGCTTGAACTATCTCGTTTGTTTTCTTGTGAGTTGTTGGCTCAGGATTGGGGGCCGCACCGTGCACACTTCATGGCCGTTATACTTTACGCCGTACCGGTTGTGCTTGTGGTACAGGTACTTGTATGCTCGGATATCCTTTTTTGCAGCGGCAGGTTTCTTGCATATCTTTGGATCGCTTGGCTCATTTAGTTTTTCCTGCTCGTTTTCCACGGTCATGGCACAGGATGGTCTCTTGGCTACCACTGCTTCTGAGGGAGCGGGCTCGGAAGGAGTGCTTGCGCCGGCTGCTGCTGGTCGTTTCATGGGTTTCTTTTTTGCTGCGACCTTCTTCTGGGGTTTCCCAGCGCCCTTGGGAGTGGCCTTTGGTTTTGCTTCGGGTTTGGCACAGGGGGCAGGGGCGTCTTTGCTGCCTGAACCTTTGTCTTTCGGGACGCCAGGGCTGTCAGACATGTCAGAGTCATTGATTGGAGACAGAACCATCGTTATTGGCGGCTTAACACCTCTATCTACGCTTTGAGCCTGGCCCCACAAAAACAGTTGGGGGCATTGTTCAATGAAGAAATGAAATGTCAACAAATCCAGATTGAATTCTGAAGCATCAGTCAGAGTGAGAACAAACGCACAAAAACGACAGCAGCATTTATTTCACTTCCCAACCCGGTCAGGCTCTTTGCCCAGTTATTTAATGCTTCCAAGACCAAAATCAGCGCAGTGAAAGCGCTGGCACAAAGCTTTGAAGTGTCATTGACAAACACTCACTCCCTAGAAAATTTCACTCCAAAAGAGTCGCGCTCAACGGAGGCAGCTCAAGGGATCCGGTCAGGAATAGTTTGGGCTTCAAGGGCTTGATCACCGCAGGCGAGGGATCCACACGGACCTGCCCATTGTTGAGGAGGAAAGCACCAACCACATGGAAAATCCGGGATTGGCAAAAACACATGTTTGTGTCTTCTGTAACAACATGGAGTGGTGGGTTCCAGTAGTAATCCTCTGTCCAATATATACCATGGGTTCCAATAGACTTGAGAGCAGCTCTAAATTCATGCACTAGCAACCTAAATGCAAACCTTTCAACACACAAAGCCTCCCACAGCAGCTGCGTCATCTTCGAGGGGAGGCTACTGAAGTGGGACTTGAACACAACTCCGAGCATCGTGGGACGTAGGTCCATCTTGTCTGAGCCTGCTGGCAAATCCCGAGGATCAAAGCAATTGATCTTCGCCATGGGGGACAGCTGATACCGGAATGGCAATGGGGCCCCGTCCTGGTCGCACAAAAACATCGAACTCGAGAAGGAACATGTTTAATACATCGAATATACATTTTTAAATACATCGAATATACATATGATTTTGACTGATGGTGGGATCCTCTGGCGCGCATAAACCCACAGCTACTCTCGGTCCTTCAGCTTTGGAGTCAACGAGTGGTCCGTCATAGTCAATTCTGTAACGCCCCTGCGTTGGCAACATTCGCAAGCAATCTGAGCGATGCAAAGCGGACGCTTCGCTCCAGTTCCAGATGGATCCGTGTCCACCAGCACCACCAGACTTGTGTCTGCGTCCACGAGCCAGGGTATCGTCTTGTCTTTGTTGTTTCTCGCCACACCTTGCGCGGCGATGGTCTTTATAGAAGCTCAACCCGTAGTGAACCATGTGCAAATATAGTACCTTGTGCCCAACCTCAATCATTGCTAATACACCGGGTTCTTGTGATCCTTCTTGTTGGAATGGGGAAATACAACAGCATGCCCTTCCAAAGTACAAAATGCCTTTTGATGCCAGGACCTGGCAGGGGGTGGGCAGAGTCCCAGGGGCTAAAGCAGTGATCAACCCTAGTAGTATGACTGGTTGATGCAATAAGTGTGTTGCCCCTGAGCCGTGCAAGGACAGTGATACCCAACTCATGAAAAGTCTTGAAGTTGGAACTCGCAACCGTGGATGATTACCAGATGGACCATCAACCCTGCGAAGAACCCACTCCAAGTCAACTTTGTAGAACCGCAAGCAGCAGTGACTCCCTACTACCTCCGATGAATCTGGCCTGGAGTGCTCTCTGAAAAGCTCCCAGGCCCAAAGCCACAAAGCTCCCCGCGCACCATTTTGACAGTCTCGCTCTCTGAAGTATTGAGGACATACATGGAGAAATCCTGGCAGACCACGAGGTGGATTTTGGCGTTCGATGCAGCAGGCGCTCGCGCCAACAACCTGGGCGGCAAGCCAGCCCTGATTGAACATTTTTATCTGAAATATGCATCGCAATAAATACACTTTAGTTATTTAGCCAATGTCAGTGCTAAAAACAAAACAATTCTCACGACAAGCAAATGATTGACTTCAAGAAATAACACGTACATGCAACTTCCTTGTATTAGTATATATGGTGAGGAACGCCTTTGCTTCCAACTCATCCTTCGTGATGGTGCTCCCAGGAAATGACCGGCTCAGGTCAACAGGGGCATCGTCTCCTGAGAAAGCTGGCTGAGCCAGTGTCCTCGGTTCACTCTTCTTCCCAGGCGAAGGTGTGGTGTTTCCAGTTGCCGCTGACGGCTGTTGGGGCCGGCCAGCCCCAGTCCGGAAGACCTGCAAGTTCACTTTGCGGTTGAACTCGAGAAGTTTCTGCTTCAGCTCTTCTCCACCATTTGGCAAAGAACTGATCACCGCTTCTGGCAGCCTGCCAATCAATGACTTCCCAGTGAAAAGTCCAATGTGACTTCAACACCAGTCTTTAATTTTATGAACTGAGAAACTTCAACTTGTCGTCTTCAATCGCTAGAATTGACAAAGTTGGAACCGTAGTTGATCTTTCTGGTCGAGTTCTCTGCTTTGGACCGGCTTCACTCGATCCATCCCACCAGTCCTGAGGGAAGGAGGCCCATGGCTGCATTCCGCAACTGTGGCTTGCAAAATTAAAACCCAAGAAAGGTGACAGAAGTTACACCTGGCAATGTTCTCAAAAGGCCTGAGGGTCGTGCAGACTGAATCTTGTTCTTTATCCACTTCTTGCTCTCCTCGAGACTTCCATCCTCCTCAGCAAGAAAAGTTCCAAAGCGCCACGGGTACAAAGAAGCATCCTTGGGGACGTTCAGCTTCTGAAGCTGTAGATCCCAGGCGGCTCTTCCCCACTCATTGAACCTCGTCTCTAGACTCAGCGAATCTCAAGAAACCTTTTCGCTCACAGTTTCCCGATGCAACAAGGAACCTGTCAGGCAGTAGGTCTATGGCATAGATTGCTGTGCCAGGGCTGATGTTAGCCCCACTGATGATATCCAGAAGTACTTCGCGGGTTGCCTGCACTCCGCGTTGCGCTGCCTCAGAGCACACGGCTTCAAAATCACAAGCTTCAGTTGGCTGTGGAGTTTCCAAAGCACATAAAAAGCTAAGCTGGGTCAGACGTGTCAAAATCTACTAACTACTCTCCTCCATGCTTGCAACTGAAGCACTCTCTCCTGTGGAGTGGGAGGTCCATCCAAATGGGTTTCATCTCGCCACAACTCGGCCACTCGTGCCCTGGACACCGGCCCGACAGTGCCAAGCATCGCCTTGCTCTTGGCAAGGCCACTGTTGTGTTTGTGCAATCCGCTCACTCCAATCATTCCTGGCGCACACACGCACACAGTTGCTAGACGCGCGCGCAAAGAGAGCAGGGCGCGGCTCAACTGAATTGACAAGCGCAATGCGACAAGTAAAAAGTGTTCCTGGCTGCGACAACTTGCGTTTGTCCCCTGCGTGCAAGCTGTCTTTGAAGACAAGCGAGAAGTCTACAATGTCCATCGACCTTGCCCGTATGTGATGCGATAATCAAGAATATTTTGATCGTTGCGCAGCCTGTGAGATAATACACTCAGTTATGCATGATTAAGTTAATGCCTGTCCATCCTTCCACCATTATTTGACAAACATAATTAGGCCAACTGCTCCCAATTAAATGCAAACCAAAAAACCCACCGCCAAAAAGGTCTTCGACGATGCGTCGATGTTTGACAATGAAAGCCCTGTCTGTACTTGAATGCTGGATGGGCTGGAGGACCACCACAGCAGCATTGGGGTTTCCATTACAAATGGCACGGGCCACATCACACGCATCGTTGATGGCCATTGATCCTTGAAGTGAGCTATCAGAGTTGAGTGAAAGTTGAACATTGAGTGAAAGTTGAACAAATTGCAAAAAGGCTTTCAACTTGAACATTGAGTCGCCCACTAGTGGGCCACAGGGACAGGTCCAAGATCATCAAAGTGTACCTCATTGGGCTGGCTCAACCCTGTGAAAGGCTTTAGTCCTATTGTTTGGCTGGCAACAATCTAGTTGATGGGTTGAATCCTCCAAGCTACGGGTTGTTCTCCGAGCTATTGGCTTGCCAGCGCAAAATCTCTGCGTGAACATCTGAGTAGTTCTCCATTGACATGTAAAGTTGTGTGTCTCCCATCAGCTCATCGACTTTTGCGCTTCCTCGTCGGAAGCGATTATCCAAGTATTGGATGTCAAGCCCACCCTGGCGACGGGCATCCAGCGAAACATTTTCGGAAGGCTGTGAAGGCAATGGTCAAGTAAAGGGAAACATGTTGAATCGTTGCGCCTGTCTGTCGGCTTCCTCCTGCGCTTTGGCTGCTTGGGCTTTCACAAGTACCATATCCGCCTGACACCGTGAAGGAACCTGTGACATGAAGGCCTCCTTACCTCGTGGTTGTCACCCGGCCTCCACTTTGGCCTGTGTTTGTTCCAGTGTAACTTTGGCATACGCTTGGGCAAGCCTCAATCTGGACAAATGAGAACTCATTCCATGAAGATTTGAAAGGCTTTGGTTCATCTGAGTAGCTGCTCCTGGCTTGCCATCTTTTCATCTTCCAACTGCCAAAACACGCTGGCCATAAGTGTGTGGTAAAACACGTTTGAAATCTAAAGGAATGATACACAATTTAAAAGGGATGTGCAACAATCAGGGACGCCACCTTCTTCTCAAACTTTTTGCAGGCACTCCGGAAGACTGACACCCGTTCCAGGTCCACTGGCGGGACCGAATCTTGCAACATAGCAAGAAGATCAGCGTCGCAGTGCTTGGCCAAAAACCTAAGCGTGAACAGAAGACCTACTGTAGTCGTGAAGTCATCTTTGGGGGCATTGCAACCTGGGAACGCCTTCAAAATCTTTGGTAGTTCAGCGCTGGTGAAGTCACCCGGAAACTTCTCCGTAAAGCATTTCGAACAAGCGGTGAAAAGGCAGCTGACCTTGACCACCTGATCCTGAGTAAACTCCAACAGGCGTCACTGAAGGACACAACATTCTGTATCCGAAAAACAACACAGTAACAAATAACCGACTGACAACAAAAAGTTGCTTGGCAAACAATATGTTTCCACCATGATTGCACTCCACGGTTTCCGCATTTTGGTGTGCAGAGAAGTGAAATCACTTGACAAACGATCGCAAACCAAGGCTAACGATTCATCTGAGTTGGTCAGCACATCGGCCCAAGCTCCGTAGGGGCCGGACATGTTCTCTTGCCTGTTGAAGGCGTTGGAGGCCAAGGCCTCGTGCGTCATGAACTTCACCATCGAGTGGGTCCTGAACGCTCAAACCACACGATGCATTCCAAGCTCCTAACATACGGCCCAAAAACAGTATCATGATCTACTACGATGAGCTGAGCTTCTTGACCAAAGTTGTTAGGCGATCAACTATCTTCTCATCGATGTTCTGCAAAAGGTTCGCGGCCGCTCGGGCTTCTAGCTTGCCAACCATCATGGCTCGCATGATTCCATTGGCAGAGTTCCACTCCTTCCCAAGAAAAAAACAACTCAATCAACTCGAGGCTGCACTATCGAGCCTCGAGGCAGTCTTGCTCGCCCAACTTTTGCATCAACCGCATTTGATGCGTTAGATTGAAAGCGTTTGGCCGTCGTCTGACGGAAGTTGAAGCCATGGTAATGCCTCATTGGCCAACTGCGAGAAGCAGAACAGCCTCCTAACGAGCTAGTGCGCAAAAGGCAGTGCGCAACCAAGCAACCCCTGTTTTCAGTCACTAGTGAAGAAGCACTAGATTTGCCGGGCACTGAACAGACCGTCGCATAGATGGTCGACAAAGACCTTGTGAGATTCATGCCAAAAGATGGAAACCCACATTTACTTTTCTGTTTTGAACAAAGTTTGCTGGATTTCTCGGGCTGAAACTCCTTCAAGTGTTCCGGCCATACCTGCCACAACAGTTTGGCGTTTTGGAGTCTAAATGAATAACGCAGGCCAGTGACAAGTTGATCCCAAAACGGCCAAACCCATTCTCTGAGACTCTGGCCTTTTGAAACTTCTCACACTTCCAAAGGCAGGTCATGACAGTGAGGGCTGCCAGGCTGCGTGACCATCCCTTGACCATCATGCAGTTCATAGGGGCTAGCACGTCGGCATCCACCCCAATGTCTGAAGCACTGATGTTGTGAGGAGGGACTATGCCTGCTTCTGGTCGGAGTGCGGTGATGGCCAACTTCTCAGTTCCTGGCCTGTCTGGGTTTGAGAGAAACCTCAGCGAGGGTCGCTGTCCCTTTTCTCCAAAAAGAAAAAACGATGTGTAAGTCCAGGGCCCTCGTGCGACAATCAACTCGCACAGGAGCTGGTGAGTATCCTTAACAAGTACTATGAACTCGATGAAACATCTACATCCTAACTTTGGGGCCCTGGCTGGCTCAGCGAAACCCTTCAAACCACAGGCTGACGCGTATGTCAGGTGTCTCCCGATACCAGCCAAATGCGTCAAGCCACTGGTCTTTCTGGGGTGGAAACTGAGTGTTGGTCCAATGCAAAAACTCTATGAGGGTCTCCTGTCACCAGGACTGGATAGCTGAACAAAACATGGAAGTCAAAACATGCAATACATGGAAGTTCAACACAGTAGCCATGCACCAACCGGCACGGTGACTGTCTGTCCCGATCAGCAAAAAGCTTGCCGAAGAACAGATCGATCGAGACATGTTCAGTCAGAGTCTCTTCCCTGAAGCTGGCGCAGAAAGGTCACACGTTTCTCAGTGAGTATCCAGCTGTGCAAAAAATGTCGGTTCTGATTCAATTCATTGAACTTGCCATCTAGCTACAGCCACTCGTTGAACACCTTCACCGCGCCAGTGTCACCATCAGTGGTAGAAGCTTCTGAGACACTCCTACCCTTCGACTTCTTGGACACATTCCCAGCCCCTGCAGCGTTCCCTCGCTTCATGGGCAAGGACAAAGCCATGTTTATGGCACGTCCCTGACCCAAAGACCCACCTGACAAACTTGGGCCTCAAACAAAAGAAGAATAGCACACATGGACAATACAATGTTTTGCACTGACCACGAACTCGGGCAGGCCAACTATTTTCATTGTCTTCAAATGTTTGCTCAAACGTCGGGTGGACCGAACAAAATTCTGAATCAATTCTCTTTGATTGGTTTACTTTCTGTGAAACGTTTTAAAGCACGGTTCATCTCCCCAAGATCAGCTCGACAGGGAATCCTCACTGCAAATTCAATGAGCAAACAATATGAGAAACTGGGTTCTGGGCGCTTGGCTGAACGAAGAAAAGGGCCCAAGGGTCCTGTAGGCAAAACTGGGACAGAGAAGTTTCGGAAGGTGGACCTTAAACAACTCAGTGCTTCTACCTTCGCAAAATTCAAAGAAAACTCATTGAGCAATAACTATTTTTTTGCAGAATAAGTTACCACACAGTGAGGAGGTCGTCTGTGATGACAGTGAGGAACCAACATTTAGAAATTGCTTTCACCCTTTGCGCTCGTGCCTCGTTCTTTGGAGGTTTCCGGCTTACGCCCATCGTCCTTCAGAGGCTTTGTGCTGACACACAACGTACTGGATAAAGTTTGTGCTGCTGCCCATCGTTTGCCTTTTGGTTTGTGCTGCCGGGCGACGGCCAACAGCACAAAACAAAAACACAGTTGTTGGATGTTTTGATCGTCATCTTCTAAGAGACAGCAACGCCATGGGCGTAACTTACGCTGCCGCACCCAAATTTTTCAACAAAAAACACAGTTCGTCACAAAACTGTGGTTGAACAAAAGAAGCTTTGGCACAAACAAAGGCTGCTCCTGAGGAGTCACAGTAGTGCTTGTAGCCATTGCCTGGGGTCACAAACTCTATCTGCTGCTGTGTGAAAAAAAACATCGCATTCAATCATGGTTTTCTCTGTGGAGGTGCGCAAAGACCTAGCAGTATGTGCTGGCAGCCATTGGCTGCAGGCACTGCTGGGACCACAGTCCAGCCCAGGATTTTTGTGCCACAAAGCTACCATTAGGTATGCCCTTTTGTGCTTGCTCAGAACAAAAGGCAGTGCGCAGTTTTTTTGCTATGCTGCCTGTGGCAACATATATGTTTCTGCAAACAACTCTTCCAAATGTCTGAAAAAAAAGTAAAGCATTCTGCATTCAAAACATCACCGGACACTGCGGCACAAAACATCATACGAATCAGACTTCTGCCGTCGCAGAATCAAAGGCGTGCTGAATGATGGACAGTGCCCTTTGCCACTCCATGCCCTCAGCCCACAAACGCGCGGCTGCTTCGTACACATAGTGAGACTTCCGCTTAATCTTATATCGGTCCAGCTCCTGCTTTGGTGGACGCTCGTATCGCAACTGCACTGCGTGCCCTTCCTGGGGTTGACACGAAACTCACCAGAGACCAGTGAATGCGGTATGGACACGCAAGCCATTGTCCAAAAAAACATGCAAAAACTTCGATGTATCCCCACGCATTCGGGACTGGAACCGAATAACTGGATCAGGGAACAAAAAGTCCGATCTTTTGCTGCGCCCATGAACCATGTTCACGGGCTATCACGGGCTGTCATTTGGACAACTAACGACAATCACCTGCGAGTCTACCCCTCAAACCAGCAGGCTTAGCCACAACTGCAG
>JAOBYK010572112.1:0-11770 GCA_025434845.1 Phenganax subtilis
TTATTATTATTATTATTATTATTATTATTATTATTATTATTATTATTATTATTATTATTATTATTATTATTATTATGCATACTGAAGTAGGGTGTCGGGGTAGTTAGATGCGCAGAGTTTGGTGTGGTCGGTGTCGTGTATGCTGCTGTGGTGGTGTATAAGTGTATGACAGACATAGACTCACTCGCAGCTATCTTGCATGAGCAATACTCAATAGCTGGGATGTAACACAGTGTGCATGGCAGATAAAACACTGTTAAGATCTCAGAAACTTTGCAGTCTCCTTGAGGTCTGTAGTTTATCTTTTATACCTGACCATAATAAATAATTTGAAATATACTTAACAATGTATACAGTGAGGTATTGCATAGCTGTTTCCATGTCTCATTCTTGTTGTTGACCTACACATTACATCGCAAAATTTTAAAAAAAAAAAGTTGCGAAGCTGTTTTTCTCTGATAATTTAGACCCTGGCTATCAACAATTAGACTGACATCTTTTAAACGTTTTGGCGTAATTCACTAAAACCCATTTTTTACTTCGGCATAGCCAGTTACTGTAACTTGCTGCTGGTGAATTCTAGTATTTGGGAGAAAACTATGTATTATAGCCTAGATGATTGTAGATTGTGTCAATACCATCATTGATGATGACTCAATCTTGGCTTGTGCAACTGCTACTTTGTATCCATGACACCTCATTTTCCCTCCTATTAGACTTTTTTTGCCACATTTATGGTGTTTATTAGCCACTGTTAAGCCATTCCTATCACTGGTTTTAACAGTACTTGTTGTTAATGACGATTTTATTGTAATTTGCATTCAGTCTGGGATAAGTTCTAGTTATGGTGGAAATGTTGATATTTATGAAGATGTTTTGGCTTCATCTGCCCAACAGCATCAACCTACACCCCAGCAGGTAAAAATGATTGGGTATATTATCTCTTTCTGAATACTGCAGACTACTAAATGGACGACCTTTAACCTTGTAGACAAAATTTCAAAAACCTTTGAACTAGGAAAATCTTTTGCCATAGCCTGGAAGTGCTTCCTGAATTTAGTAAAACAGCCAAATTTGGTTGCAAAATGTTGTAAAATATGAAAAATATAGCCGTGCAAAGTTGGCAAATTTTGTATATTACTCTATTACTCGAGGGAAATTAGTACCCCGTTCGAGAAAAAGGGTATCCATTTCCCGCGTGTAATAGAAAAATATACAAAATTTGCCAACTTTTCATTGCTATATTTTTTTTATTTTACAACATTTCGCATCCAAACTAGGCAGTTTAAGTAAATTGAGGATGCTCTTTCAGGCTGTGCTAAAAGATTTTCCTAGTTCAAAATTTTTGAAATTTTGCCTATAAGGTTAAAGGTCCATTAGAATCCTCCCTGTCACAAGTAAAATTAAAATGCTACTGACTATGTGTCGGCAGAAAGCATGAATTGTATTGTACAGCTGTGCTAATAAAAGCGTCCCCAAAAATGTTGACCAGTTAATTGCCTAACTTGAAGTCCTGAGTTCTTCTGAACGATTGCTGAATATTTTAAAGATTTCTTTAAAAAGTTTCTAACTTCCTGTTTTAGTGACCAATCAAAGTTTACATTTTCCTTTTGAGCAATTTGATTGGTCTATGAAACAGGAAGAATGGAACTTTTTAAGGCATTTGCAAACTATTTGGGAATCGTTGAGAGGAACTCCTACAAGTCAGGTGATGAACTGGTCAACATTTTTGGTAACCCTTCAATTGGCACGACTGTACAGTAAAGGTATCCAATCACCCCAAGGCTCAATAAAGTAGACCTTGAATGATGAAAAGCATGGTATACTGAACATTGTGTAGTACGTTGCACAAATGAACTGCTTGGTAAGATTACTATTGTAAGCATATACTGTATTTAGTTTTTGCTTACCAAACAGATAAAATTTTTGTGTTTTTTTCATTTCTAGTTTGTACCTGGTGTGCCTGAAATAACACAAAGTAAGTCAAATAGTTATGTATAGTTTATAGTTTACGTAACTATTTACAATGATTTTTTAATGTATACCTTATGTACATGAATATGTGTTACCTTAAACTGTCTATTTTTACAACAGTCAATTTTTTTAGTTTCCTAACTGTTTATCTTAGCCCACCCTGTCAACTTCTCCTGTGGGAGGAAACCGGAGTACCCGGGGAAAACCTACGACTTTCGGCATGATGAGCACTGAGCACTACTGTAAATAATCTATCATAAATAGCTATTTGCTCACAATATGCTACTTTGATCTTATAACGTGTTGTTGTCTAGTCAAGATGTTTAATTATTTGACAGAAGAAAAAGTAAGCAAACAACGATAATAAATGTATACATTTGTGTTGGTCTGTGTCTTTGACTTTATTGCTTACCTGAAAGTGTAAAAAAGCACTGGTATTTTGTTAATGAACAAAGTATCATTAATAAACTGAAAGGTCATTGTAACTAGTGAATTTTTCTTTGACCTTGTCACTATTTGTTTCATACAATAGGTGGTACGTACGAGTACAAGTCATTCACAACCATTCATCCCAAGTCTGCTCAAGCACAAGCTGCTGCTTCACAGATACCTGATAAACCGAAAGGAAAACCTCTATATGTTGGCAACTTTACTTGGGTGAGTCTTAAATTCAAAATTTTTTACAAGACATATATGCATGTAGCTAAATATCACATATGTGATTTATTAGCTCAGAGATACTTTTAGACGACATTTTTATCCACTATGTTACATCCCACTATAATAGGTGGCCATAATTTAAATGTTTTTTTCCTCAAATCTTCATCCATCTTTTATCAACAGTAATTTGTGACAATGATATGAAAAATATGCTGTAGTGAATACTGCACTTTAATACTGTTTGCCCTGTGCTGTGTCTGTACAATACTGTTCGATTTCTGCATTATTCGATATTTAATCTGAAATTTCTGTGTTCGTGCATGATGATGCTTTCTTATCTTTTTCTGATCTGTTATGGTCCTGTCACAGTTGCACTCTAGCGGCATGTATAAGCGGCACTAAATGTGCAGCCATATTGGGGGAATTTTGCGAAAGAATTTTATTGTACCTATTTTATCCCATTTTTGTGAGAATAATAAATGGTATATGTTTATACTACTATGCACAAAATAAATTACAGTGTAGTTTCACTATTGAATGTTATGGTTACTGTCTCGCATGCTGCTTGTAAATTAGTTTATGATATTTGTATCAGGTAACTGCCATGTAACGTAAATAAATTACGCATGGTGCGTCTAGTCATAAAGCTATGCTTAAAAAGAAAAATGTACCTAAAGAGAAACAGTAAAAGGGGATTTTTTAATCTGAAATTGATTGTGCAGGATCGAAAGACTGGTTTACAGTGTGAATTTTTCTGTGGTACTGTACGTATCCATTATCCAAACATCTTGTTTTGAAAGTTGCCTTCTTTGTGCTTCTTCTTAAAAAAAGTGTTTGAATTACTATTCGAAAATTCGAGATGTGGCGCTCAATGGTACTGTATAGTCCTGTAACAGTACATTTTCAATCCATTATGTGAAAGAAGTCTCACCATGTTACGTCATACAGAGTGAAGTAAAAAGTAAAGCCAATTGTAATGCTGTGCCATTCAATTACTTAACAAAATTTGATATTAAAAGTAACTTGTATTTATTGTATTGTGCAAGAAGTGTAAACTACTGTAGTTTATTTTCAGTACAAATTATGTTCAATTACATTACTGTTGCATTTTATTTGTTACCTGCTGTGATTGTATGAAATATGTGCAACTTTATGGAAATTCATTAGTGGACGACAGATCAACAACTAGAGGAAGCTCTTCAAGAATGTGGTGTGACAGACATTGTCCAAATTAAGTTTTTTGAAAACAGAGCCAATGGCCAGTCAAAAGGGTAAGTATGACCTACTTTTGTAACTACTGCTATAATTACAAGTCAAATTGTCTTTGGATTTATAAAGAGTAGACCACAAAAAGTTTAAATGTGAGATACGTCTTACATTATATGCTATTTTTGCGTGAAAAATATCTTTTTTTATGTTACAAGTATCTGTTATTCCCTCATCAATATTTCTGTTAATTTTTTTTCATTTTTGAAAGTATTTCCAACTAATCATTTATATGTTCGTGATTACGGTTTAGACTTTAGCCAAACAACAAGCACATTGGATGAGTGGCCAGAAATTATATAAGCTTATTATGACGTCTGCTTTATGTACAAAATCTCATCAACAGGCCCTAAAAAGTGTACAAATATACGAATGTATTTTATGTAAATTTTCAACTCAAAAATCTGAATAATATATTTCTGTATTGTATAGCAGCGAAAATGTAATTTTGAAAAAATTGTGTGCAAAAAAATTTGTGACCGAAGTATTTTTAAATTGTAAAAGTTGCCACTGGAGATACTTCATGTTGTAATTAGCAAAACAAATATAATTTGTGGGTTGTCTTTCTAACTATCTCTCCCAAATGTATTATTTTTATGTTTTTCTATGAGACAATCCACAAATTTAGTTATAACCAGTGTATTTGCCTCACGATGAAATATCAAACATTGTATAGAATTTACTATGGGATGTATTCATTGTAATTCGGCCGTTAGTGTTACCCCTCCATTGTGTCAATTTAGACATTTGTAAAGTCTAGTGGTCTTTAAAGCCATAACATTTTTTATGTTGCTAACTTAAACTTTTATTTGTATAGCTATAAAGTAATTTGTAAGTATAGTATAGATAACTGCATACTTTGTGCATTAAACTGAACGGTTACAACCAGTATAGGATTTGCAAATTATTTTTGATCCATCCAGTCACATTTGATGCTGCCTTCTTACAATCAATTTGAGTAGAGCCTAATGAGAATACATCGCTGTGCGAGTTTATATTAACGATGGGCAGCCCGTTCGCAGGTAAATTGGCTCCGAAGGCAGGGCTGTGGGTGATCCAGTGGGGTGATCAAATTCGTTTTCAATTTACTAGAAAAGGTTGCGATCGTTCAGTTTTTTTTAAACAATATAATTTATCATGTATTCCTGACATATGGCATTTTGAATTATGTCACATTTTTCTATAGACATTTTGTATAAGTTTTACAAATACAAATAAATAGAAAATGATAAAATGTAGTTTAGTTTTATGTTCTAATTTCCTTGCTGTTGCTAACTGCGTAATATTGTTGTATATGTGTATTTGTGTGGTTCGTTTGTATTGTATGCGTTTCTAAATGTACTGTTCGTATAAATGTTGAAAAGCTTTGCATGTCTTGTAGAGTTAATTCTTTTTCAACAAGGTAGGTTTACTTGTCCAGTTTTGTTTCGTATATTGTCTGCTGTTTTGCATTGCACTCTACAATCTACATTTTACAGTTTACCATTTACAGTTTACCATTTGCATCAACAAAATATCGGTCTTCTTGTTTGATTTCTATTGAAGAGTACTACTGAACATGTTGTCTACTTGTACACGGGCTTCCACAGTTGGACCACATAATTTAACACGATTTTGGATTTCAATGGGTCCTTTTGAGGCATTCGTTCAAAAAATAATGCTTTACCAGCGTAAACGTGATTATAGCTCTTATTTCCTACATGCATTTATGAAAAGCACCAGTTTTGGCAATCCAGTATTATATGTTCCACGTAACAAGTAAAATTTTATCAACGAAACATTGAAGAGTAATCCACGACATTTGTAGAAGTTTGTATGCGGCCTTGTATAAAAAAAAGGAAAAACGAGGCCTGATTTCGGACATGTGGCGCGATGTATTAGACATCCAGTTTGAGAAGCATGACTTTATTCACTCACACCAAATGCATGTGACAGTTTATAATTTGTGTAGATCCAATGTTGAGGATTTTTTAAGAACTTTTTATTTTACAAAGTAAAATGAAATATCTTTGTCAAAATGGTGGAAAAATCATTCATGTTTAGATTTGCATTGGTCGAACTGGGCTCTGATGTTTCGGTCAGATTAGTCACTGAAAAACTGCCTTTGAGGTGAGTGTGGATGATTGCAAGCGGAAAAGCATACGGTATTTTACCGTAGAGTGCACTGATCTGTACTAAATTTGAGGATAGGGAAACTATTTGACTGTGTTTGTGGAGACGAGAAGTATCTGACGTGCTGTTGACGTTGTGCTGCTGTATTATTGGGTTTCGCAATTCGCATATGCTTTTTACTTTTGGTGTGTATCATGTGTATACTTTATTTCTTCAGGGAAATCAATGGTCAAACCCCAGTAGTGACTCCGGCTACTAAAATACATTTACAGCAGTTTGAAGTCACAGCTAGAAAAAGTAAGTGCACTAATGACCACTTGTAGTCTACTCAGGTTAGATTCTACGGAGTAAGAAGAGCAAGTTTTAACACATATGGCGAATTATTAAAGTAGTATTTAAACATTTGCATTATTTGTAAATATGTTAACGGGCCCTTTAAAAGCAGCTCGTAGCTGATGGACCACCGTTATTAAATGTGTCATAAATAATAATAATAGTAATGGAAACTTTATTGGAAAATATTATATGTATACATACAATCATAAATGTCACTGTTTCAGGTAACTTATGGCTGACTACTTGAACCAACAAATAAAACAAATAAATAAATACACGAACAAATAAACAAATAAACAAAATAATAATAATAATAATAATTCTTTCAGTGTCGTTTCTTGACTTTTTGCTTGAGTGGAAAGAAGTTGCTTTCTCAAGCTAGTGCACTGTCGACACAAGATGTAATACTAGATGTTTAAAATCATAACGAAATGTGTCGTTTTTAGTCAACCCGTCTTTAAATAGTCATCAGAATGACGCTGAGGGTGGTGTAGGTCGTGGTTTTGGTCGTGGATTTCGAGGCCGCGGTGGAGTACGGCCTGGCATGGGAAGAGCTGTTGATTTTACAAATCATGATATGATTGTGGCTACGCCATGGGCTCGTAAGTTTTTTTCTTTTTGTCTTATTTAACTTATAATACTGCCGTTTAAGGTGGCTTTCTAGGGTTTTTCCCAGAAGGAAGCGTTGCTCGTCGCGGAAACTTTAAAATAGCCGTGTGGAACTCGTGGGATTAAGAAACCAATATATATAAGCATGGCGTTTCATACAAGAAAAATCCTTTCCCGAAGCAAATGCGTCAATAGTTTTTTTACACAAAATATTATAAAGCTGGTTAGAACGCCAGCAATTATTGTGGGAAGCCTAACAGAAAAACAAGGTGAGAATTTTATTCAGTACACATGTTCATCAGTGTACATTTATGCAAAAACTGTTTAGAGACACCTTAAGCTTTGTTCACACTTACATTTTCGTAAGTGAGTTTTTTCTTCCCGACACATGGGTTGAAGCAATAAAGCTTGTGTTACACTGTTCCATTTGTTTCGCAGATTTGTCTCGCAATGAGATTGCCATAAATATCGACTAGTGTAACATGGTCCGGAAATGCCGATTTGTGTTGATGTGAATCATTACAAGTTTTTGATGAAGGATCAAAAATTTTCAACGCTAGATTGTAACGCCATTAAAACTCAACCGGTGCATGTAACATGTAATTTGCCTATTTGTGCCGCATTCCCTCGTTACCAGACTTTTGTTCTGTTGCATGAAACACTCAGTTACCCAAAACACGCTTCGGCAAACGCGGAGACAAGTCTAAACCACCAACAACCCAAGGCCCTTGATGTATTCGTGCAATGCAACATCAGTTGGCGAAAGAAATCGAAGTGTGTATCAGTCCGTTCAATTTGTTTTGCAATCGCATTGCGACACAAATCTGCGAAACAATCGGCCCGTGTAACGCAAGCTTAACATCATGAATGACCATGCATTAAAATACTTTTTATAAACTGAATCGCCTACTTATAAGCGCTTTGAGTAAATTGCCTCCGTTAGGAGAATAAATATCGCCAACGAAGTTGGCAATGTAAAACAAGCTCAACAGTTTATTGCTGTATGCTCGTGATTTTCAGCTATCTGAAATTAGTACAAACTCTCTAACATTAGCTGAACGAAGACAAATTTTAATATTGCGTGTTTGAGAATTAGTTTTTCTTTTTTATAAACATACAAGTGGTTTATAGAGTTTTTGGACACTGAGAAAAATCGTATTTGAACTCATGTGAAAAATACTATATTTTTACGTATGAAAATATCATTTTTGCTAGCCAGTCAAAAACCGCGAAGGAAAAATGTTTGACCAATCAAAGAACATGTTGTAAAACGCACCTTTTTACCACGGGTTTTTTTTGCTGCTTCACTGCTTCTTGCAATCTTGCTTTTTCGTCAAATGTGTATATTATTTACGTACATGTTTTGTGTTTTTCTATGATTTGTCGTTTGTTCATAATTTGTTTATAAAATAAACAAAATAGTACATAGTTGCTTAGAAATACGGAATTTATTTCTCGTGTTGAACAGATTATTGTTCGATTATTGTTCACTCGTTCGTTGCGCTCTTTGACACTTGAAATAATTTCCATATTTCGGCGCAAACATGTAATATGCTCTCTATCTCCAATACATTTCATAGCTCCCGGTGTTCCAATGCTACGCGGTCCACCTCCTGGCGTGCCTGGTATGATGCCTCCACCTGGTGATAAAATTCCTCCTGGTGTGCAGCCACTACCAGCTGCTATAGTACGTACAAGCAGGCAAATTTAAGCTTGCATGGTTTTCATTTTGGAGTAGATTTTGAAAAGTTATACTTACGCTTACTTCATGCTTGTGTCCTTGTGTAAACACGCTTCACGTTTACGTCGTACGGTAGTAAAACTATGTTTAAGGTTGCATTTCAGTTCCGCTTTTTTTAATTCGCACGTTCACGTACGTACCAGTTTAAGGTAGCTCCCTAGAGTTTTATCTCCGGGGGTATTTTGATCGTATAAACAAGTAAATTTTAATGCCGAAATAATATTTTGGTCGCAAAACAAACGTTGAATATCTTGCGTTTCCTTCAGTGAATTTTTTTCATATTTTGCACGTCGATTGCTGGTGGTTTTCTTGTTTATTTGCCCGATTTAAAAAAATCAAATCGATACGTTTTTGAGTAATTCGCAAAAATTTACTGTGGAAAACCCCTTCGATTTATTTTTTTCAAAATTGGTGTGTAAGTTTAAAAGAGTAAAAACTTTGTTTGTGCAAAATATGAAAAAAATTCACCTAAGGAAACGCAAGATATTCAACGTTTGTTTGGCGACCAAAATATTATTTCGGCATTCAAATTTACTTGTTTATACGATCAAAATACCCCGGAGATAAAACTCTATAGGGAGCCACGTTAAATTGTAATAAAACATTATCAAAATAACCCCCAAAAGAAATGTTAAGAATTTACAACTTTAAGTAATTATATGTCTATTGTCTGCGCATTTTTGAAAACTAATACAAAATTAAGGATTTGAACTTAAACGCGTGTGTACCTACTTGTAAAGAGCGCTGAACTAGGACGCATTCTAAAGGCCCATCTAGACGATGCGACTTTTGCTTACGATTGTTGCATGCAACTTGCTGACGCCATCCCTGCGACACGAATCGTGCCGTGTAGATAGCCCTGCAATTTGCGTACGACAGTGGTGTGCAACACCAAAAAGTCGTAAAAATTTTAAAACTTGTTTTAAAATCCTGCGACTTTCGTACAATTTTTGATGAAAAAATAATTCAACATGACCGACATCAACAGTGAAATGAGAGAAAGCGAAATTTGTACGCCTCCTGTGCAAAGTGCGACCAAAAAGAAGTATATAAAGAAGAAGAAAAGTTAGAAAAGTCGCATGGTCGCATAAAAAATATTGTGCCGTCTAGATAGACGGTACAAAGTCGCAGGGATGGCGTCAGCAAGTTGCATGCAACAATCGTAAGCAAAAATCGCATCGTCTAGATGAGCCTTAAAGTGTAAAAGTTGTTAAAGGAAGCTTTCTGTTGCATTCAACAACCACCAGTTGTGTGGTCTTTGACTTGTTTACATTAACGTGAGACTATTTTATTTTACAAGTAGACGTGTACGAATGAACATGTTTTCTTATGAGCGTGTACACAGATGGTGGAATCGGCATGCACGGTTTCAAATTCGTTTGGTACCGTACTTCATCGTACGTATAGTAGTCTAAATATACTGTCTTTTTCCATAGGGTGGTCCTCCTCCGCCAATGGGCATGATAATGCCACTTCCTGGAGATCCTGGTTAGTTGCTCATGTTTCAGCCCCATGCAGACAAGCTATTTTTCATTAAGAATATTTTTGCCGCGCTAATTTCCTCGTGTGATCGAGCAGTAAATTTTACTTCACGGCCGTATACATACGCAATTTACTTTGCTGCAAAACTGACGAAACTACTTTTTGAACATGGTTCCTGATCAAGGGAAGACTTGCCAGTACACACGAGCATATAAAAAATTTCCAAAACAAATGTTTGTCTGTACAGTCCTTTTAATCATGCAATTCGGTTGTCTGGAAGTTGAGCGCATTTTTACTCCCTTGTGCTTTGACGGAAGCTATTGCTACTTATTATATTGCATTTGTTTCAAAATGTGTATTAATATAGTAATTATATTATTTGTTTCAGGTCTGGCTAAGCCTCAAGTTGCTCCTCATTTCAATCCAGCTTTTTTCCCTCCCGAAGGGGCACCGGTTAGTGAGAACATGCCCAACTACAGGGCGCTGAAACAGCGTGTATATACACTTTCGCCAATCTGTTGCAGTAGGCCGCTGACTACTTGTCGGAAAATTAGTTTTGTATGATAAATTCCGCATGGTTTGGAATATTAGTACATCACGACTAATACTCGCTACAGCCCACAAATGTTTTTTTTCATAATAATAAAGCAAACAGTGAAATTATGCATAGGTTAATGCAAAAATTGCATAAATCATGCAAAATGCATAAATTATGCAAAGCACTTACGACACTATAAACCTTATAGAACGTTTTCGTATAATCTACATTATTATTGGTCTTTCCAATCATACCAGTAAATCAACAATTACAGTAACTAGCAAATCGAAATATCATACATACACTCAACACTTTCATTTTTAGCCTGATCCAATGATGCCCGGAGTGATGCCTCCAGGACCAAGATTTGAAGGGGACTTTATGGGGCGAGGAATGCCTCCTGACATGTTTGGACAGTTTCCAAGACCTGGTGAGCTACAATGAAAACAGTTGTCTGTTTTTTCAATTGCAAAAGATACATTGCGGTACACGGCATGCCTCATACCTGAATTTAAAGATGATCTGAATTAGTCTTTCTCACACTATGCAACCAGGTCTTACCAGGCCATTTTTGGGTGGCAAACCGCGCGGGACCAGAGAATGAAAACAATTTTCAAGAGTGCCAGAGTTTTGAAAAATAATATCGAGAGTTTTGGCAAATTTTTGCCATAAGAAATTTTTTTGAGTAGAGGTTAACAGGTCCGTTGTCAAGCTAGCTATATGTACAAACTGCACACAGAAGGAATTTGAATTTATATTTTTAAAATGTGACGGAGAAATAACTGGTTCAAGTGCGATGTTGTGTCACGAAGCCAACAGGGTGAGGAATAAGTTTCTATTTTAGTACACAAAGTTTCACATCAAAATAAACTTGCCCTTTTTAAATTGAAAAACTTTACATAAAAAAATGTAATCATAAGCTATTACTTGAACCAATATTACTATTAAAAGGCTAGTTTAGTTGATTTTGAAGGGTTTTTTTCATGTTTTTTACACCAATGGTCGCCACATAACTGTTATGCCCGGACGAGTTAAATGTTTCGTCTCGGGCT
>JAOBYK010572223.1:0-11768 GCA_025434845.1 Phenganax subtilis
AACTAAGAATAATTTTGAGGTTCAGACTTAAACTAAACTAGAACTAAGTTTAAAAACCAGACTAAAACAACACTATTTGAAAGTTTGCATGGTGATTATATATATTTAATGTACAGTTTTGTGGAAACACCATGTATCTTTATATATGCAAAGCTTTCGGTCCGTAAGCCCGGACTTTTGCACTGATGACGGTCCGGGCTTACGGGCCGAATGCTTTGCACATATAAATATACATGGTCTTTCCACAAAACTGTACATTAAATATTGACACCAGTGCTTGACACTTGCTACAAAGAACAGAATTGCGAGACAAACTGCAAGAAGGGTGGTAATACGCACAACATGCATTCACCTGCTACTTGCACGGCAACAATGGTGCACGAAAATTGCAGCAAGTCGTTGCGCCTTTGACGCAATGCACAGTTTAATGTACCCCGCTTATATATTTGACTTATTCAAACGCTTGACGATTCATCGGACACTGCGACACGTCACACCTGCCACTCAACTGAGTTGGCTTGAGATAAAATGTAACTCTTACATCCCAGATTGTTATAATACTGTTTTGTGTATAAATTTAAACAAAGACCTGGGCTACAGGGTAGTGTGCACACGTAGTTTCTTTTCGGTAGGTTTTTCTCGCAGGCATTTTCTCTTGTTATCACAGTTCTAGAGTTTCAATAACTAAGGAAAAAAATCAAACGGTCAATAAGCAACCTCGTGAATCATTCACGAGGTTGGTTATTGACCGTTTGATTTTTTTCCCGGTGAATCAGACGTTTGAGTTACCTAGCTTTCGCGCTGGCTACGCTGAGTTTTGCTGTGGTTGTGAGGTTTCTCAGCCAATGGAAGCCAAATTAAGAAATTTGTAGACTAATGAAATGAATTAGCTTGATTCTTGTCATGATAACTGCAATTTCACCACTACCGGCAGTTGTCGAAATATGGCTTGTGAAACGCACCGATTAGTATTTCTTTCTTTATACTTGTTAATACTGCATTGATATATCAGTTTTGCTGTTATACTGTCTTTCAAAATAGATTGTGTGAAATAAATTCCAAATATGGTCATTTTAGTGCATGATAATCGTAATATTTCAATGTAACATAGTTACAAATACTTACCAGTTACAATAATTGCACGTTATAATCGGAAGTATTTATTACAGTATACTACGTCAGTAAAATAACTCTGAGCCTATAAATTAAACAGGAACAGAATTAAGCTCCGGACAAACGAGCACTCTTTCATTGACAAGTTTCTTTAATAAGATTCTTGTAGTTTTGCATGGTGAAACAACAATATCAGTATTCGTTTGAGGTATACACCATGTATATTTATTATTGCAAAGCTTTCGGTCCGTTAGCCCGGACCTTCATCAGTGCAGCTGATGAACTTCTTCGTCCAGGGTATGGGCTTGTAAACTCCTCAAGATAAACTTGTCAAGGAAAATAACTTGTCTGTTCAGGGTTGTAGCCAGAGAAAAATATCGAGGATGGCATTGCATAGTGTACTGAAAGTTGCGCAGATTGAGATGTAAAATTATTTTACAGATCACGCAAGGCGTATCTACTTATGTGATGCTATTAACTTATTCCATGATATTTTGCGGCGATTGACAATTACCCTGTTTTTACATGGTTGCCATATTGTGATGAAAAACAAGCGATGACATGTGCTTTCACAAACTTTCTTTTTAGTTCAAAGATTTCACTATAATCTTTCAACATTTTAATAAAGACGTTTTTTGTGAAGATCAAATATTGCTTTCAAAATCCTCTTACAATTTACTCAAAGGTTTTCACATTTTAAATTGATTTATCAACATCAATGTTGATAAATCGTTACGCGATAGCAATTACGAAGTGTCACCGATGACAAAATTATAGTTATCTATAGCAATTTGCGTTTTAGTAATATGCTAGCAATGACATGGCATGTGTCGCAAATGATATACTTTCCCAGAGTATAAATTTCACATTTGGCATGCAAAAATTTTGATTTCAAACAGTTCACGTTAGCACAAGTGAAAAATTCACAGTAAAACGTCATTCTATTCTAAGGTGAAGTGCCATTAATTTTTACTTTAAGACGTTCATTACCTTATAGATTTTTACGACTGGCGCCAGTTATTTACCCACAATCATATGTTTATGGTCATATATTAGCTTACCTATGGGTCCATCACCGGACCGTGGGCTAATGTTTGGCATCTAAAATATGCGTAGGTGCTAATCAGAAGCCTTTTTTAGCCGAAAGTTTGACCTTAATAGGATTTATCCTGGATTGCTCTTGGATCTTGCTGCAAGATTAATATCTTTCGCTTGCAAACTTCAGTTTCTACTGAAAAGCTCTATCAACTAATCAGACCAATCAGTCAGAAGTGAATGCAACAGTTTTCTTCACCAGGAATAGAGTGCAATGCGACCTCTCAAACATACCTATTAATTAATTTGCAATGTCTCTAAAATCAAGCAGAGCCTCCTACACATTATTGTAAATTATTACAAAACGGGTTTTGGGAAAGCTACAGCCAGCTTGCCAGATAGTCTCTAGTTCTTTGCTCTTCGCGTACATGAAAAGGCACAACATATTTCTTTCCCCTTTTTTCGCGCCAACATTTTACCAATCAACATAAGTTGCGTGGAGACTGGGCTGGAAGGTTGCCAAGTGGCCAAGTAGTCATGCGCTCATCGTAAAATTTTATAAAGAAGGACAGTTCGAAATACTCAAACACAAATATATTCAATAATTACACGTTTCCTTCCAAATCATTCGCTATTTTTGCGATCAATGGTGTCTTGAGGTTAGTATTTGCTTGCATTTAATGCAATAGATACTCGAAGTTAATGAATATGGAGCAATAATGCCCGAGGATTATTCCAGATTATTCTGGTTCGTCGGTATGACAAAGTTTGAGAACCGGATTTCCAACGTGGGTGGAGACGTTTAAAACAGTTCTTAGAGTTCTTGCACGTCTTGCTTCTTTTATTTTGGAGTATAAATTCGCAGTATTTATTTCGACATCCCCCTAAACGCGCTGACAGCTCTTGTAACAAGAAATTAACACTTCCTCGATAAAAGTTTGAAGACAGCTGTGAAAAGATAACGTTGCAATGCGTATCAATATGACATCAACATTAGTTCCTTTACTTAAATCAAAAGTGGATGAACTATTTTTGAAATGGCTATCGACAGAGGAGACGCAGAGGGGTCTTCAAGAGGACCTCAGTCGTATTTTGCATGGAGTGTCACCGGCAGCTTTTGAAACTCCCGTCATATCAACTGTTGTCAGTTCTAGACCAGCATCACCTCCAGCACCTCCTAGTTCCACCCTTACAGCAAGATCACCAAGAAGTCCTAAACTAGTGAAAAAGTTCAACAGATCTCATAGCAAGCCTAATGACTCTCCACTTGCTAGCTTGGATGTTGTTGGTCCTACGGCTGCCATTCCTAGGTTTTATTTTCCCAAGGGTACACCTTCCCCTAGTGCCAAACAACAGGATGGAAAGATTGCAAAACAAGTTGAAAATATTTTCAATATTAATCAACGTATACCAAAGAAAGAGTTTTCCTCTGTAACTAAGGTAGGTTAGAGTTCCACATTACATTCTCTCAATTGTATTCAAGTTAAGTGACACCATATTCGCAGTCTGTGTTAGAAAAAATTAGGTTCCTTGTTAGTTTGTGGCAAAACCAACCAAAATGGTTTAGAACCTTAGTCATGGTCAAGTCACATTGAAAAGTTTTGATTGCTTGTAAAATGCCTAAATGTTCAATAGCCCCCTCTTCTACATAAAAATAATTTGTAAATCTTGCAAAGTCAATAAAGCAAAGTTACTATATTGAAAAATTATGGTATATGATTCTTTAAGTAATCAAAACAAAGAATTTCCATTGCCCTGGTGAATATCAAAACGTTTGAAGCTCAAAGAATGCTTTAAATGTTGTCATTTTGTGAAAACCTTTGTTTTTCCGTTTTTGGTGCAATGAATACTATATATCAATATGTTTTAGTACTAATGAGGCCTAAAAATAATAATTATGCACTGTTAGTGTCATGATCAGTGCCAGTAATATGGACTATGATAATTATATACATACCAGATCACTATGCTATATAGTGGAGCTCATAATACATAGTACAATGCAATCATGCCATTCATGTAAGGCTATAGTATAATACGTTTCACTAACATGACAGTTACAGTACATAAATTGCATGGCATGTTTAAAAATTATCATATAGAAATGCGAAATTAGACTCTAGGTATTTGTGCCATAATCACTGATGAGGTAGACTACTAATTCATCAACACTGCACAAAATCGTTGATTAAACAATGAAAACATAATGCACCCTAATACACCCTATGTAGCCATTTTACTTTATCAGCATGCTATTTGTTTGTATCAATCGTTTATTGCACTGATGTTAGATGGCTTAGTCATTGTATTGAAATACAAAGTTAATGCTCTCCTGTTTCAAGTTTCCTTTTGTATGGTTAACCGAAAACACTAGACTCTAAAAAATTCTTGAGAGCTCAAGCGTGAATTGTGCTGATTTGGGATTGTGGGGGAATCTTCCTTATAGTCTGTGTTCAACTAGAGCAATAAATATTCTAGAATTTCATGATGATACTTAATAGGGCGCAGCAATACACCTTATCACATGTATAACCATTGGCTAAACAACGTTTGTTTATTTAAAATATTGAGTGTGTCTGTTGAGCAACATACACTCTTTGTTTCATCATGCATACAATTATCGAAAATCTTTATTTGGAAACGTTTATGTTTAAAAAATGACCAATATCGCAATAATTGTGGCCTTCAGGTGTTTCAGAAAAATCCAGAACGTGTTGCAAAAAGAATTTACCTATGTAGTAGAGAAAACTATTAATAGTATTTTAAAATTCTAGTTTTCTCTATCATTTTCTGACCTGTGAAACATCCTGGAACTCCCATGAGGTTTAACACGTGTGTATAGTCAAAGAATCGGAGAATCGAAGAAAAAATTTTCTGCCGTTCATGCGCAGTTGTTTACGCGTAGTTTTAATAAAGAACATTGTGTGATTATCAAACTGATTCATTATTTTTATTTTTTATGAAGGTGATTCCTAATGACTATCATCAACATTTCTTTTGAAGTTTATGACTTTACGCTAGACCTTCGCTGCAGACAGAATGGTGCCATATAGGTCACCTAAGCGTCGTTACCCTATCCTGTTTACTTTAATGTAAATTTTTGTTTCCTTAGTAATTCTGTTGTTGTGCAATATTCGTCCATAAGCCACAGGGCATGTTTCAGACACCGCCAATTGCTTCTCGAAATACACTGACCATGACAAGCCTTTTAATTTATTGAGATGAGTCACTATCTGACTTTTATAATAGGCACATGCTCAAATCACGTGTAGCCATACCTAGCTTCGTAGGAGATTAAATGAGCCATTACGCTGTCGTTTCTCGTTTTCGACCTTGTACAAAAAGGTATAAGGACTATTTTAGGTGTTCATATGTTGTTAATCATAAAGCTGACGAAACGTCAATTTTCTTTTTTTCTTTGTTTTTTCAGTACCACAAGTTTGTTAGAAAAATGTTTAAATATTGATATTTTGTAAGGGGTTACAATAAAAGTAGTTTTTGAAGTTGGGTTAGGATCTGTGTCCAGTCTTAGTTTCGAAGTCATTTATGAAAAGTGGCATCTTGAAAACGAGTGACAACTTATTGTATTCATAGGCCAAAGTCCAATTTGCAGTACTATCATGTTGAACGTAGTCCACGTATATGCAACTGAATTTCCTTATATAGTCTATGCAGCGTAGTTCTGTTGCTAGAGTCGTGTAACATGCCGTTGTAGGTTAATTGATATTAAGTATAACCTAGCTAAGATTCTCTTTATAATATTCAGACAACAGAAAAAAGTTTACCACACTAGACCCCCACAAGTGAAAATAAAAAGAGCATACTTTCAATTATAGATAAATATAACCTTATATTTGTAATTGTTTCTAAAATAGAAAATATCGTTGATTCATTAGGACTTGATCGAAATATTTGAAATTGTAATATGCCGTAATTTGCGTAGGTTTCATCAAAAGAATTTAAATTAGCACGAAATTATAGTTCACAACATTTAGATCACCCATGTCCCTGATGAAAAAGTTCGTTAGTTTGTAAATTGTTAGTTCTCACTAGATTACATTTATGTTATCAAGTCATAGTAGTTACCAAATAGTAATCGTATACTTTTTAGGCGTGTAAATTTCCCTTGTATTGGCGAAGTATCTTATTTAACTGCTGTGGTGGACAAAAACTAGGTTATGTCACATATCAGAATTTTTCACAAGTGTGGAACAGGTAATTAACGGAATCATATATAAATATTTCTGTTCATGATATATGTGTGTCCGTTTCTATACAATTAGTGCTTTGTGCGGCGTTTGAGTGTTTAAAATTATACTGTACTGATTATAGTATAAAGTATATTTGTATTCATCACCGTGGGGTGTGCGTTTAAATATTGTATAATTACGCGTGTTTGGTGTCTTTGAAATGGTTGCTATTTAATTATTTTGAAGGCGACACACAAGAATTTCAACTATTACAATGAAACGTTCTTTATTTCTGCAGGTTGACTCAATCGTGCCATGATGAAGCATCCCGGTTTATTTATCTCATGACAAACAATAGCAGAAATTATCTCATATCTGACGATTTTATTCCTCTTGTTCAGGTAATTCAAACAGGTCATCCTCTGTATTCACTTAAATCGTCGAACGTTGGCCGCAATAAAAAGATTACGGGCAATTCCAACTTTCGACCAAATTTTGTATAGACAAAAACAAAATCCATCATCACAACTTAAAAAAGCATTCTAAAAAATAAATGAAGTTTGATTGCGAATTGTTGTAATATGGGGAAAATATAATCCTGCCAAGATTTAAAAGTTTGCGGTGTATATTTTTGTATTGCGTGTGGACAAATTAGCCACTTTCACCTCAAACGTGTTTCTTTTTTCCGCGTGTAATGCAAAAATGTAAATCATTTGCAAACTTTGCCGGACTATATTTTCTGCATTTAACAACATTTCGCAACCAAACTTTGCAAGTTTACTACTATTGCTATTATGCTCCTTCCAGCCGTGATGACTGATTTCATATTACTTGTGTTGATTATAATTTATTCTATAGCTAGAATTGCCTATGGCGGACGTTAAACAGTTCCGGATAATTAAAGCACTCTGTGAGTGCATTATGGGGATTTACATGCACGAGTTCACGAACAAGGAACGAGAAGTAAATAGTTCACGAGGCGTGGCCGGGGGCAGTACAAAAGTTTGAGTTTTTTGTGTGTAAACGAGTGCTGGTAAATCCCGACGATGCGCTAACAAAGAGGGCTTTAAACGTTTTAATGATCATTTTAAGTAAACCAGTACCGGCGTGCTTGGAAAATGCGGAAGAATTTTTATTTTTCACCACAGGAAATCGTATTTTGTGCTTTGTATTTTCTTTCATGTCAAAGTATACCTATTTTTTTGCGAAAATATTTGAAAATATTGAACTGTTTTCTTTGTTATGGGTCCAGAGCTTAGTTCATATCTTTAAGAATACTCTAAGTTATGTAGAGTATATCTTACGGTTGACTGAATTTTCAATTCCCCTTGCAGGACGTTTTAGACAACCATTGTGGCTTAGCATTTTTAGCCGACGCTCCTGAATTTCATTCTCGTTATATTAAAACGGTAAGAGGTGTATATTTTAGATTTACACCAATATTAGAACTTTTGACAAAAACATTTTCTTTCTCAGATTGTGTTTGTTCCATTTTGTTTTGGTTTCCTAGACCACATCTACTTCTAAGAAGCAATTCTTGGTTTCCTTTTTGTCTAAGTTGCTTAATTTCTTTTTTTAGGTAATAGCACGAATCTTTTTCTCCGTGAATAGCTCATGGTCTGGCAAAATTACGCTGTCAGAATTACGGAATAGTAATTTTTTAAAGGTAATGATAAATTGAAAGTCATTGTAACTGTCAGAAGCATAGAATCGCCATCGACCAGCTTAAATAATATGATCTACTGTGTGAAAGGGCTCGGCGGCGAAGCACGGTGGCGAAATGGTTAGCGCACCTCTAAGGTCGTGAGTTCGATTCTCAGTGACGAACTCATTCTTCACGCGAAAAGAGTAAAATCAACGCGCTCTACCGAAACTCGTTGGCTTTTTTCCGGGTACTGCGGTTTCCTCCCACAGGGAAAGTTGACGGGGTGGGTTAGGTGCAAAAAAACCACAGTAATTGGCTTATGGTAGTTGGCGTTGGCGAAGCTAACCAAATAAATAAATCGATTTGTTGACTATGACCACTGAGCTTTAAAGTAGGTTATGCAATGCTGGTGGTTTTTACGGTCAAATAAATTAGAAGCAATAAAAATGAAATATAACGTTCTCAAACGAGCATTGTTGTTTATAGGTATTAGCAGATTTAGAATATGAAGACGATATCAACGTGGTGCGTATATCCTAAAATACTCTCTACCATACAAATCAAGGGGATTTTCCATTTCATTTAATTGAGAAAGGATTATCATATTTGTTTACAGCGCCCTGAGGTGTCATTGAAACTTCACACAAAACGCTTTTTACTTACATTCTCGTTACCTTATTTGTAGATTGTGGATTATTTCTCGTACGAACATTTCTACGTTATCTATTGCAAGTTTTGGGAGCTAGATTCTGATCACGATTTATTGATTGATGAAAAAGAGCTTTTGAAACATGGAAATCACGGTAATTATTGCATTGTGTGTACGATGATGAACGAGAATGAAAAGCCGAATTGTCAAATGATCATTGTGATATAACTTCATCTGCAGTTTTGAACTCACGAAAGCTTTTTCCTCTTTTAGCAATATCGTCGAAAGTTATCAACCGAGTCTTTTCTGGATGTGTCACAAAGTAAGTTAGCTTCTCTGACTCAATCGTATATTGTTTACACTGTCGCTGATCCTAGGTATATTCGCTTAGAAGAGGTGAAAATGTATTGCATTACTGAACGTTACTTTGTATTTGTCAGATGTCCTTCAAACAATGGCAAAATGACGTACGAGGAATTTGTTTGGTTCTTAATGGCTGAGGAAGATAAACGCCAGCCAAGAAGGTATATAATGTGGATTATTATACTTTATGCTTACGACTTGTATTTCGATTTCCTGAAATTCGAATGCTAGTGCTTATCAGGCACAAAAATAATCGTGCTGTATGCACCTGTACGCACAGAAATTAGCACTTTGAATTACAAGTGCAACATGTTTTCTCGTTTAAGCACCGCGGCGCTCTTTAGACGCGTTTGTTTGTAAATGATAGCAACTGTACTTCAGACTCTAAAACATTGTAATTGAAGCGATAAATTTCAGAAGTTTACTTAATTTGTAGTACTATTGTTTTATGTTCACTTCTTGAACGATTACATATTTTTTAAATAATTAGTGCGGCGTTCCTTAATTTTTTCACTCGCAAACATGGTGCTTATTCGAGGGCGGTGCTAAATCGAGTTAATATGGTATACTGTACTTCTCTGTCTGTTGACATTTTAACAACGCCAAATTTTTGTAACCTTGAAAATTTATATTTGGGAAACTGGTTACTGGACCGACTATATATTTTTTTATATTTTTAGTATTGAATATTGGTTTCGATGCATGGATCTTGACGGTGACGGAGTGATCTCTTTATATGAACTGGAGTATTTTTATGAAGATCAAGTCGCCAAGATGGAAGCTCTTGGAATCGAGGCAATGCCATTTGAAGACTGCGCATGCTCAGTTCTGGATCTTGTCAAACCAAAAGTTGATGGGAGAGTTAGTTTGGGTGATCTGAAGCGTTGTGGACTGGCACATATTTTTTTCAATACGTTCCTCAATCTTGATAAATACGTCGAGTTCGAACAGAGGGACCCATTTGCTGCTATGAAGGTAAGGGAAGGTGCGGGTAAAAGTTCCGGCGGGGTGTGTTTGTGGTTTCAGAATAGTTGTGATGTTATTAGTTTCACAGCATCACAAACTGTAACTAGCAATGTATTTATTCACAATCAATTTTCTTTTCTAAGGCTGACCCAGATGAACGCATACCATCAGACTGGGAGAAATATTGTCTAGAAGAATATGGATTGTTGATTGCAGAAGAAGGTGCCATTGATGATGGGTTGGTATCTATACTTGCACTTTCTGAGATCATAAAAAGGCAAATAATTATACAATATTGTCATAACTTTGCCACGTTTTCAAACTCTGTTTCTCTTTACTATAAAAACAAACGAATTGGCTTCGTGAATTGTATAACTGAAATTCACAAGTGTTCTTTCTAAAAGTATTTCGTGTCACCCTATAGAAAATACGAAGATGATTTACTGGATCCCGACGAAGAGGATTTCTCTGAGACATCGGCAGACGACATTTGCGAAGGTTTTCGAAGCTGGCAACACAAAGCTGCGGGAAGTTTACGTGGCAAGAATAAACTTTAGTAAAGTCAGATATTATTGACGCAGGAAATGTCTGGTTCACCAGCGAACGTCAAAGCTTCGAGTTATGATTCTTCTCTGAGACATATTTGTCTAGCAAAAACCTGACTTTGGTGGTTCAACAGGATAAGCAACCTGAGTGTTTCAAAGATCTCCCTGCAGGATCATGGACAATGCAAAAGACGTGAATTATAGAGCGTGGTTTCCTTGTATAGTCGTCGGCGATAAACCCCCAATTTTCCTCCAAATCTTGAAGAACACGGAGAGTAGACAAAAAATTTCATTCGCCACCAACCACAGACAGAGGAGCTCGCCGGCGTCGACAAGTTTATGGAACCCAGGTTTTAACGTGAAAAAGTAGTAAAACATTGATTTCTGCAAGGTATCCCAATCGCATCTTAGAAGAATTTGGGTGGAAGTGAAAAAATGCACGTGGTATATTAGCTATAATTACAACGTTTTCAATTTTATGAAAAATGTTCATATTTGTACATGTAATTTAGCTTTAATACAGATGACTGTTTGATAAACGTTTTGTTAACGGAAGTGATGAGTAATGTTTATAGAAGTTTCTATGTACATAACATAAGCAGATTTGTACAATGATATATGTATAGTGTATTTATGATTTCTATACAAATGTATGTAAATAAACAAGAACGAAAAATCTTTCACAGTTTATTATGTTTTATATGATATTATAAGGTTAACATCTATTGATATAAGTATAGTTGCAACATCTGTGTTCTTTTGCTTGTTTTTCGTGCTAAGCAAAACATACTTTCCCTACTTATGCAATGGTATTTTGCCACGAATTGCTGATGTCTGAAAGTTACTATAAGTACAGTGCACATAATTAAGACTTTGACGTGTGCGATTATGGCTGGAAGATTTCTTCTCTTCATATTTATAGTGTATTGACGTCAATTACAGCTACGACGAGACGACAATGGAATCGACCGTGGTTTTCAAAAACGAAATCGCAGTTATGGCATTCTAACGCTGAAATATTATGCTGTAGATAAAGTATATACAATGGTGCATAGTGGCTGCAGTAGATGTCTTGTCGACGTTTGGAGATCCGTTAAAGTAGCGTCTTCCGACAATTTTTGCAATAGCAGGGTCGGAATGCCAATTTTTCATAAAATTAATGTTCCAGCACGACAATCGTTTGTGTTAAGGCCAGTTCACACGGGCGATTTTCGATGCGATTTTTCTCGTGTTGAACGATGTGATAGAGTGAATAACTGGCG
>JAOBYK010572334.1:0-11768 GCA_025434845.1 Phenganax subtilis
CAGCAGCTGGATCTATTCTGCAGGAGTGAAATGTTTGTGAGGTAGCCTAAATGAGGCCAAGGTCAAACACAGCAGGCGAAAAAACAAACTTAAGAAATGCTTGGATACTGCGACTGACGAACCGAACCAGACGTCGACAAATAGCTATTCCAGTGCGTGACTTATGAACAAACTAACGACAACGCAAATACCCCAATGATGAGTAATAACTCCAACTGTTTCAAAAACTAATTGCCATGTTATGCTCACGAACAACCTGTATGGAGCTAATAGATATTGTTGTAACTTACTCATTATCTGGTATGTTTTGATTGTTTAACTTTCATGCAAATAAATTCTAAGTTTAAGCGTCAGCTGCAAGTAAATGATGTATAAACGCACTGAGCATGCGTAAATGATATATAAATGCACTGAGCATGCCTAGTATTAAAAAAATAACTCGTCGCTTTTTGTGATAGATAGAGCTCTTCATACGAAGAGGCTTTTTGATGTAGTATCCGCCAGAGGCTTAAAAATCATCTTTTAAATGGTAAACTTAGACTTACTCCAAAGCTTGTTTTATACTCGGCGGAATTTTCCGTGCGGAAAATGAATCTACATAGCTACGTGATTGATTTGCTTCGCGAAGAAAGCTATTACTAGGCACTTTTGGATGGACGTTTACGGCGAACTGCTAACTGCTAACGGCAAACTTTAAATCACTTTTGATTGTAATATCAACAGTTTTGTCGAGCGAAGTTGCCAAATCACACTTCAGTTCATTATATAGGTTCCAGTAATATCGAACAACTGACATAGTTGACTTTAAAATGCGACTTAAACTTTGCTGTTTGCAGTCAGCGGTTCGCCGTAAACGTCAATCTAAAGGTCTCTACTAGCCAGTCAGTTCGATAGATTTAGTTTCCGCACAGAAAATTCCGTTTAGTAAAAAGCAGGCATAAAAGAGGTCTTGAAAGCGTTTGTTTCTTTTTGAATTTGTTTAGAGATCAACGCGACATGTTTCTTGTTAATATTAAAAAATTCGTCCCTTCTTTTTGACAATTATGTGCCTCAAACACACTGACGTGTGTAACGACTCTAAAACTTATATATTGTGTCTTATCTTTGACTTACCTCGAAGTGAGTTAGGCACGAGAATTCTGCAAGGTTTTTAAAGACTTCAGGCAAACTTTTATGGCCACATGTTGCCCACAACCATGCTTTTTATCGCCATTTGGTATAGCAACACGGGCTGAAAACTATCATGCTGATTGACTGCAGTAATAAATAAATAACTACTAACGCATCTATTTTCAAAGATGCTATGCAAATCGTTTTGCGCGTATTAAGAATATAAGAAACTCGTTGTCATCTTGATAAACAAATATAGTTTATCCTTTTTTGAAGCTTGTATTATTATTATTTGATTTTAATTTTGAAAGAAAACTTCAATTTCATACTTTTAAATAGTCTGGGGCCATAGAGCCAAAAACATTGAAGAAAAATTGATATAATGCCGGATCATGGAAACATCTCGGTAACACAAGTTTGTATAAAAATTCGTAAAGTGAAAAGTTTGTTTATTAATGCATTTTAAGTTTACAAAAACATGTTGAATGAAAACACGTATGTTAAGCAGAACATGTCATTATCCTATGAGTTTATATAAATCTCGAAGTATTATATACTGGTGCGATTTGTTGTTACTTCATGTAATTTGCATTTCAATACGTAGTTGGTGGACGTTGATTCCATTTATCAGCGGCCTGAAGACTAGCTTCCAAACCCCTGTCGTACGCTTCATTTACGGCTTGCGGTTTTCCCATATTGGCTCTGTTAGTAGTTTCTCTTGTGAACAATCTTGGTTTCGCAGCACCTGATTGGACGTCTCCACCCGCCATCGCTATCTCTTTGTCACTGTAAATCCTTCCTGGACGTTCTCGTTGCAAACGCTCACGGTATAGACGCGGCCCTTGGTCGCTATTTGACCTGCAATAGACGGCTTTCTCAGATATGAATAAGAACAATAGCAAAACTCCAAGACATCAGAGAGCTATAGCTATAGATTTCACTACGAGTGATGATATGACTGACTACAAGATGTCAGAAGATCTTTATATTATTGTTTATTTTGTTATTGTTATTATTTATGTCGTTGTTAATATTATCATTAATATTCTTTTTTTTTTTTATTCTTATAGTCTATTAACCTTATTAAACAAGGGTGGCCCTTGAACTAAAGCTGTCTTTCAATGGGCCGTTTCTTAATCTATTACATCAATTGCAATCTATTTGTATTGTATAAAATGAATTGATTTGAGGAATGAATACCATGTTTAAACCGGCCATGCTTGTGGCTTTTTGCAAGCATTTTCAATCGAAGTTACTTAGTTTGTAAAAGTAATTTTCAAGTAAAGTTTTAAAGCGACAAATTGAAAATGGCTTGTATAATACTGCTTTAGATTTGTCTGGAAGTAGGAAATTGGCCTAAAGATAGCATTATATCAATGAAATGTTAGTATACTCGCTCGACTCCGAGAATATATCATAAAGAATGCATAAAATCATAAGCTATGATTTTATGTAAACAAACTATGCATAAATAAGCTCTATTTTATGTGCAGTCACTTTTTGGACAAATTTCACTGACTTCATACTTCGTATTGCGCAGAATTATATACCTGACTCGTTGCCAAACCATTCTGGACCCATGCTCTCGTTTTGGGACGGGCTGGGCGGGCTGGGTGGTGTAAACTCGTTGACTCCACTGGTGTCTGGACTCTCTGGGCCGATACAAACGTGGTCCCTCGTCGCTGTAGGCTCTTGGACGTCTTTGTACTGCTATAGGAGGATGTTGCCTTTGCCTGTTTGGGATATACGATGGTTGGGGACGACCGGACCGAACGATAATCTCTGGTTTCGGACGTGCGGTCGACCTTGCTGGTACCAAAGCTCGCTCTTCGTAGACCCACGGACCCTTTTCGTAAACGGCCGTGGGTCTTCGTAAGTAGCGAACAGGTTCTTCTCGCCGAAGCGGGACAACACGAACTGGTTGCGGCCTCTCACGAACGTAGCGAACGGGCTTGAGCTCTTTTCGGCCGTAATGGACTGTCTCCGGCTTTTCTGTTTGCTCGATTGTGGTTGGCTTTCTATAGTTGGGGTTCACAATGAATCCCTCCTCGACCGCTGGCCTGGGTTGGTTTGGTGTAGGGTGCACCTGCCAAAAGAAATGATTTTGGCATCTACAATTGGTGCATATAAGGATATACGTAGTATAGTACCTGGGGAAATGGTTCGCAGACTTTTTTAAAGTCTTTGTTTCATCATTTCGTTCTTGCTTATGTATACTTATGAACGGTATAATCACTAGACATTGTGTTTTAAAACTTGGTCAAATTTTTGTTCTTTATTTGAAAAGAAGAGGTTAAATGTTCTATGGCGTGGGTTCATATATATAAAAATGAAGTTAAAATATGCTTACATTCGGAACGAAACGGCCGACGTCGTATTGTTGCTCTCTGGGTTCGGTATCCCACGGGGCTGCATTGGGTACGATAGGACGCACGCCGCCTTCAGGTCTTGGTTTATCGTATACCAAAGTACCCTGTCTTCTTGGAGCAGAATAAAAAACCTTTGAAAACGTGCAATGGTTTTTGTTAATACTTTTGTTGAGATCTCCGGTCTCATAATATGATATGAAAATATTGTGAAATTTCAAGACTACAATGGAAAATTCTCAATTGCCCAATCCCGCAAATATAATGCTCTCAAATGTGCAACTATTGGGAGTTTGAAATTTTCTAATGGCCTTTTTCCTCTATGGCCGTTTTGCCCGCGCGGACGGGGCGCACAGTTTTGAACAAGCTCTGTTGTTGTCTGTAGGCGCTTGGTCTCGCTTGCACGCCAGAAAGTTAAAAGTAATTGAACTTTCTTCGCGTGGATGCGAGATCAATAGTGGACGATTAACAACAGAGCATGTTCAAAACTGTGCGCTCCGCCCGCGCGGGCAAAACGGCCGTCGGGGAAAATGGCATTAAACTCATTGAATAATTATTTTTTATATTCAATCTCTTCCAAGAGCACAGTTCCAAAATTTTATCATATACCTGTTTTCTTGGTCGTGGCTCGTCGTAAACAATCGTACGGACTCGTGGTCTTGGTTCCCTCACCACGATCTCTTCAACTCTGGGCCTCGGCTCAGGTCTGGGTGCGACAATCATGCGCTTGCGCTGTGGTATTTTCTCTCTAATTACTATCTCCTCTACTTCTGGTTCGGGCTCAACCAGTTTCTTTCTAGCAGGCTTGTACACAACGATTGGTTTGGGCTCCTTGTCTTCCAAGATTGTGATTTTTCGAATGCGTTTTTTGGGCTAAACATTTCGGCGCATGTTTAGAGACAATAGCGAGTTAAAGCAAGCGACGTTTTTGACAACACGAACGTCATAAGACGTCAAAAGACTGGGTCAAGCACGGTGATTGGTGGAAAACGTCAACTTCACTTCCGGTCGACGACCGTGTTGTCAAAAACGCCGCTTGCTTTAAACTCGCTAATATATTTGAAATCTTTAACATAAACATTTTTGCCCAATTTGAATAGCATGTTTAGTAGGTTTAGTCTATATCTGCATATTGTGAACTAAGTTCTTCGAAAGTTTGCATGTTCATTTTAATTATACGATTTTGCGGAAACACCGCGTAAATTTATTAAGGAAACCTTTCGGTCCTTATGTCTGGACCGTCATCAGATTTGCGCTGATGGCGTTCCGAGCTTACGGACTGAAAGGTTTGCACGAGTAAATTTACGTGGTGTTTCTACGAAATCTTATATTGAATTTGTGCATTACGAGGAAGTTTGAATTTTCTGTTGCCTTGCATGGAGGTGTAAACCAACACATTAGCTACGAATGATAAACCTACCACTGGTATGGTAAAAGGTCGGATTGGGATAAATACTAAAGCAACAACAATTGAGGAAAGTGCTAGAAAAACGCCAGCCAAAATGCAGCATATTAGACCTCCGTAAAGAAAGTCCACTCTTTCTAACGTCTTGCAATCGAAATCCCCAGATATTTCTTTCGGCCCTAAGAAATTAGGAAAGTTCTCGTGGCATTACTCGTCTAGCCAGCAAAATGGGTTTAACGGGAAAAAGTAGTCCACCTTGCGAAAATAGTTCGACTTGAAAAAGCAACCTAACTTCTAATTGTAGTCCGACCTGGAAAACCAGTCGAGCCTGAAAAACGAGTCTAACCTGGTTTACCTGAATTTGCTTTAGAACAAACACATGACATTGTGGTGGGTGAAGTGCATTCGTAATCTTCCGATTCCCAGAATGCTTTGCGTCGTGTGGCATGCTTGTGCTGGACCCAGTCGTTCCCCTCGGTCACAAGAGCAAAGAGTGAAACCAAAATTGTACACAGGAAAAAAAACATCGCGCTTAGCACCTACATGGAATACATCAAGGTTAGTTTGTTGACATATACTAGTTATACTATTAGCATTCATCAAGTTTAAGAGCGACTACTGCTATACTGTATGATATACAGTAAACGAGAAAGCGTTTAAATCTACGCGTGCCACACACGTGGTACAAAAAGTTCTCCCCGCTGATTGGTTGACGTAATTGTCGCTCAATGATCAACAATGTGCCCTTGTTCAAAATGGCTGCCAGTTTGAAGTCTTTAAAACTTTTTTCATCAATTGCACTTATTTACGGTAAATCTAAATCCATTTTAGCTCAATCACGTATGTATTAATATAATAAAACAGCTATTCGCCTCACGAATTTGTCGAATATATTAGTCTACACACATTTCGGTAATGTTGCCGTTCTGGGTTTTGAGATAAAAGTGAACAATCATTAGCTAGCCGGAATATAATGTTAAGTACCCGTGGAATCTTACCAAAAATCGATTTCTTTGACGAGTTCCTGCTCCGATAGCCAGAAATGCAGTGATCAATAACTAGAGAAAGGTTACGATGTGTTAAATTTGAAAATCCGAACTATATCAGCATTTTGGTTGAAGCAGTTAAAGAATTTTCAAATCTGGCCCAATTGGCCAAGTTTGAGTATTCTAACTTTACCACATCTCGTAAGCATGTATGGGCCCCGGGGCATGGGCAGTCCCCTTTTACTCAGGCGTAGCATTGGACTGAGTATGGACTAGCAATGTACTAACAAAGTTGCGAATGAAAATTGTGCGTTTCATGTATAATGCAATTGCATTTTAAGAAACGAGGCATGCATGTCGACTGTCTTGTGTGTGATTTGCAAAGTAAACTAATCTATTGTAGTCTTCCTGTTTTCACAACATGCGTGAAAGAATTCGTAATTTTTGAGTTTTTATATTAAGCAATATCAGTTTGTCGTTCGTAACATGAAAATGTTATGCTAGTGTAATAGAGCTTTATAATTCGAAATAGCTATACTTTTATTGCACAGAGTACGAATGGCCTTAAGAAGAATGCAAAGATTTGCATATATCGCTGCACCTTTTATTGGAAATAATATTTACAGCATGAAGCTAACATAGTCTTGCTTCCAACTCGTTTAGAAAATTTGTTAAATGTCTGTTTATCCTATACTAATGAAAACGTGGGAAAACGTTTAAAACTATAACAATTAATCATGGATACAACCAACTAAGCAGGAGATCCTTAAGTGCATGAGATATGGTTCACTCTTGTGCAGCTTCTACAACGCACTTTGGGAGCGAGTTCCACTCATTTAAAATTCTGTGACTAAAAATATTTCGTGGAACGTTCAGCCTACTTTGCTTTGAATAGTTTGGCATCAAGGCCTCGTAAGTTTTGACCATTACGACGAAGAAATATATCCAGATCGGTACGATCAACAGTGTTTACTATTTTATAAACTTTCATAAACTTTAATCATATTCCCTCTATTCCTTCTGGTTTGAAGTAGCTTACCATACTCCGGCTTTTTTCATTGGATAGATGTCTTAAATTAGAAGTGATCTTATAGTGGCACGTCTTTGAGTTCAGTCATCTAACATAGAATCGAACGTGAATCTTGGATTCCAAATTTATTTTCGTATTCCAGCAAAGGTCTCAAGATTCTGATGAATATAGCGAAATCGTGTTTTCGTCTTAAGGCCGAGACACACCGGACGCGATTCGGCGACGCGATGCGATTTTTCGACTTCTATAAACTGATAACTTTGGTTCTAGTTGAGATTTTCTGGATACTCAAAGGCGATACAATATATTTGTTCATTTCGTCTACATGTTTTGCACAATTTTCTTCCACGGATAGATTTCGTTTTCAGAGTACTTTACATTGACATTACTCCGGAAAAATCTGAATACCGTTTTAAATATGTACTTCACAACGAATTCAACTTACCACAAATCCCACCCAGTATTGAGTATAATCATATTCAATCGTGACTTTGTCATAGTCGAAATCGTCGTGAAAATTCAAAGCAAATCCACAAGCCAAGACGGCTGCTGCGATTAAAATAAAGCAACACCCTTCAGCGAATAGAAGATAAAACGCCGAATGCGATTTTTCTATCTCCTCTTCCCTATCCATAGCTTCTTAACGTTAACTAGGGCTTCGCCTTGCCTTCATACAAAGGAATACACCAATCGATAGGTGAAGGTTTAAAATTTTTGCGTTTGTTTACAACCCTGGGACAAAATTTCGAAATTCATTTAGATTTCTAAAGGCGGCATTCTTTCTTGGATTCCAGCTGTGCATGTTTTTGTATTTAGTGATTCTTAATCATTTTTCTAAATAGTTTTTTGGTTTCGAATTGTTGAACCATGCGATTGACTTGAATTTGTGATAGATGTATATCAAACTAGTGTAGTGTTATCTAGGGTATACTGTATGTATGATCTTTAACACAGGATTTTTGTATGGTTTCATTTAATGTCTTCGTTTTTCCGGTATTAGTGAGGTTAAGATTTGTCTTTCATAACTGCTACCGCCATACCTCTCGCTGGTCGTAGGCTCGCATTGGATTGGCTAGTCAAGTAGATTCTGCGCACCTGATTGGTTAGTTGTAGCGATATTGCCAATGGAAGTCAGATCGGAGTATCAAAATTTGATATAGTGCCGTTTTCACTATAAAGAGCCAACGCCTTCCAAAATTATGCTACCACGATAGCAATCGTATTGTAAGTCATTGTTTATAGTTTGGCAAAGCGAATTTGCTAGGTCGTCCATGCACGCATCTGCTGGACAGCTTGTGGAAGAATAGTTCAATTGACAGTTTGTATCGCGTTTGTCTTGAAAATAAAAATATCCAAGCCTTGAGGCGTTTTCATCATCTCTGCTTGGACTGTGTTGTTGAGTGAAGTTTCCCTATAAGTTTTTCACAACAGTTGCTTACTGTTATATAGTGGCCTTATTTAAGTAACCACTTTTGAGTCGAAATCGGTTAGACCAAGAAATTCATCATTGGAAATACATATTAAATCTTATCTATGATAAAAAATGTAATTCTCAACTTTTAACGGTTTGGCGTTTTGGTCGAAGAAATTTGTTGTGAAAGTAATGGACCGGTAAAAATGCTTCTAAGCCAATCGAAGCGCACTATATATCACCAGCAACCAGCAGTGATACTTGCCATACCATTAGAGTATATTATGTGGTACAAAATTTTGAAAACTAACTACACAATTACATCATGTACAATATTTTAAAAGAGTGCAAGAAAAGTTTGCTTGTTTTTCGCGACATTCACATGTAGTCTGTTTTTAATAACATTCGGTGTTATTAAGGTAAATTGTCTTCATTAATGATCTGTATGACTAATAGATGGTCACATCTCCTGCTTGTCTATTCTGCCCTGCCATACGTGCTGGCCCACCGTTAGCATATCCTCCATTCTTGTACGATTTGTACGGCACCGGATTTTCTGGCTGCAAATTGTATTCCTGTATAGAGAGAAGAAAGAAAACTAGCTTAGAATTGGATAAAGGAATGCAAGGATCACGCGTTTGTTTTTGAATAGAGTTAGCCTGGCAGAGACGTCCTATTTTCGTCGAATTTATTTTAAGAACACCTTTTTTAAGAAGTTAAGGTCTAAACAAAGTCTAACGAAATAGGTAACATTTTAAACCTGACTTGTTGTTTTTTGTGTGGTTAGACGTTCAACTCTTGAAAAGAAAACTTTCGCATTAAATTCGACGAAAATGCGATTTCCAAATCTGACCTAAGTAACAGGATCGCGAGATTCGTCGTCCACCAAATGGTACAATTGAACCTTTACATCATTTTCGTGGTAGCATTCCACTGTTGCGTTTTTCCTCGCACGTAAAGGTTTAAATTCTTCTAAACTTAGTGGTTTTTTGAAATACTTTAACTGATAGACACATATTCATTTAAAGCAAATTCTAGTAGATAGCAGATGTAAACATTTGACCAAAATACTGAGCTGTGATAGTAACTTAGCCTTATATCAATTGCATATTACGACCTTCCCAGTGAAGGATTTAGACGTCGTCAACGAGCGTGAAAAAAAAAACAATAGTGAAATGCAGCCGTGAGATGCAACTCTAAAGTCTACTTTCTAACCATACTTACAACAAAATAACGGCGGGGTTTCCATGAAATCGACTTTAAAATGACAATAATCCCAGCAAGTGATAAAAATATTCCAACAATCGCCGAGGCAACAATTGCACCGAAGAGACCAGAAAGAGAAGTGATATTCGAACATGTTGTAATCTGGGAAACGGCTGGAGAAAAAAACGTTCAGTAAATTTTGATTACATGGCCGTTTCTATAAAAGTATAAAAGATGAACATGCTTCTGTCACTCTGACATTAAACCAGTGGTGAGATAAAGACCATTTTCTATTACAGCCGTTTAGCCCGCGCGGGTGGAGCGCACAGTTTTGAGCATGCTCTGTCGCCTGTCAGCGTTGGGTTTCGCGCATACGCCGGGAAACTTAAAAATAATTCAACTTTCTTCGCGTGTACTCGAGATCAAGAGCGGAGAGTTAACAACAGAGCATGTTTAAGACTGTGCGCTCCGCTCGCGCGGGCAAAACGGCCGTAATATCACATACGAAATTTTTATATCATGATACAGAGCGAGGCATTACCACAAGCACATTCGTGTGATAAAGGCATATGCCCTCTTATAATTACAAAACATTCGAGATCAGTGATCTGCGACAAGTTGCCGAAGTTTAAATGTCCTTTTTATTAGTTAAGGCTCATTTACACGGGCGGTTTTGGCTGAGACTTTTCGCCTGTTGAACGATGCGATGGAGTTGATAACTGGCGAATGGACTTGGTCGAACAATTTGGATAATTCTCTCGCCACTCGACATACTCGAATTCATACGCTAAAACGAGGAAAATAGCAGCAAAAATTGCCCGTGTAAACGGGCCTTAAATGCTTTCGTAAAGCATTTTTATTGATCACTGACAGTAAGTCGCAAAATATTGCTGATAAATACGACGTATGAAAATGTGATTTCGTCAATAATATTCTTACTAAGGTTTGCATTGTTGATCGTGTCCATACAAATGCAAGCGTGTCCCGAGTTTATACATTGGTATCCATCTTTATCCTCCCAGTTCCTGCGTAGGCTATCCATATTCTTCCACGAGACCCAATCTACTCCCTCGAGGATCATCGCGAACAGTGATAAGATTATACAAATATGGAAGAATATAACTGTGGTCGTTGTCTGAAACATTAAAGTAGCTCATAGCTCAACTTGTCGAGACCGATATAAACTTAATACATTATGGAGCATTATTTAATGCGTATTCACAATTACACATTTTGACGTAGCAAAACTGGTTTATGTTCCATAAAGATGGAACGATGTAATTATTTCGGCAATACACCAGTATTACGAGCTCTTATTGTACTTGCGCGAGGGCCTTGCAGCCGGCGGGATCTTCGTTTACTGATTTTAATTGCCACATAAAACTAGAAATTATTCTCAACTTTTATTACACGGAATCGCGATTCTATAAGTTTGGAAAAGGAAATTTGGTCTGCCAAACACTTCCAGGGGCCGATCGTGCAAAGCTGGGTTAGCGTTAACCCTGGGTTAAAATTTAACCAGCTGTTTGGTTTGTGCATTTCGGTATGTCCATTTGTTTCAAAAGTTTTCAAATAAAGGCTTCTTTTTACATAGATTAGCTTTGTGGAAAAATTTTTGAAGTCAGTAAACAAACGGTTAAACATTTTGGTTCAAAATTTTCGTTAACCCAGAGTTAACGCAAACCCAGCTTTGAACAACTGGCCCCGGGCGAATATTGACTCAAGAATTAAAATAGGAACTGATTACAAGATGTGTTGTGTACATGTAGGGACATGCATTGCTATTAAGCTTACAAAAGCAGCCCATCAAATGCTCAGAATTCAAACCTGTTTCTGAAGTTCGTTTTGAACATTTAGACTTGAAAACGAACTTGTAAAGTTCGCAACAAATTTCGGAATATTTTAGAGAAAAGTGATCTGACTTCGACGATAAAATAACATGCCAAAACTCGTCATCTAACCACCATATGATTAATTTGTATTTTAGTTTTGTGTCAGGCTTGCTCAGGGAGTGTTGGTACATCAACTTCCCTGCTGCAGCTGTCAGTGTGGTTTAAACTAGCAAGGAGTAGTAGTTTGTGGCATCTGCTGTAACAGTAACAGGGTCTAAAGATCTTGTTGTTGCGAGGCCTTCGCGCATCACCAAACAACGAAGATCTCGCAACAGCATGAGGTAGATATTGTGCATTTTGGCCCCTCATGTTATCATTTTGCTAATATCACAGTTGATTTTACGATGAGGCGTACTGTCTTA
>JAOBYK010572445.1:0-11767 GCA_025434845.1 Phenganax subtilis
TAAAGACTGGTTAACGCTGTGTAACAAAGTGGGACTGATATGTAAGTGTTACCTTAAAGAACCGTTATTGTTAGTTACTGTTAGTTAGGCTATTTTTGCAAGTTCATCTCATGCTAATGTTGCATGCATCTATGGTTTCCTTGCGCAGTGTATTTACGCTTTCTTATTGCATGTATTGTTTTGGTCAGCTACTAGTGTTATTTGTATCATTCCAGCTTTGCGAACTATGTTATACTTTTGAGGCATGCGTATGTACTAGCTGATTTAGTTAATTAGAGTCTTTTTCATGTTTTATTTCAGTTTACGATTACAATTTCAATATGATCATCATGTCTCGAGTATAATTTGTTGGTTATAACGTCAAACCACAGTTAGTCGTCACGTAACGCTTTCCTTGTGGTTAATCGGTTGCCTATCCGTAAAATAGTCGCAAGTTTTCAACTCGTTGTCTCGATTGAACAACTTCAATTTCGGCGAAGTTACATTAAGCAACTTCTATATTCACTAAGCAAAAGAAATCAAACCTGAGTGAGTTCAAGACTGCTGGAAAGAATATCTAACGTCTTGTGACAAAAGGTTGCAAACATATATTGAAATTCTGGCTTTAAATTGGTAGACTTTGTTAAAAAGAATTTCTTGTTTAAAATAAAATGTTGAACGAAGGGTTTGTGCATTCAAATGAGGGAACACAAAACACTACTTCAAATCATGAAAAATTCGTTGAAAACTTAGTCATTAAAGCACACGTACGTTATTCTTAAAAAGATACAATCCACTACGTTAGTGTTCACACGGATAAATTGCAAATTTTTAAAGAAATGTTAAAAACCTCAAAACTTATTTCCAAAAGTAAAACAGCAAGGGCAACTAAATTTGTTTGAGATAAAGCAGGATTTTGAGAAAGCGAAGGTGGCATCAACTTTCAGCAAATGGTTATAATTATTGACTAAATAAAGTTATTGACAACATGAAGTTGTTTAAATACCCCTTCGTTTACACTGCAATACAAATTCAGGGTTATTTGTATAGAGAATCATAGTTTCGGGTCGGTAGTTGTGGAGAAAGATGTGCGAGTAAACTCTAATTTATCTAAAAAAGAACTGGAAGCCGAATTTAAATGGACATAATAAACGCTATGCCAATCCCAGCCACCAGTTGGTGGCTCGATCTAACATGTAGAGCACTGGTTTAAAAAAAAGTCTGAAACAGTTTTACCTCAAAATGTGCAGGACGGATCCTTTCTGTGAATACTGAGATATTCTTCGTCGGTAATAATCTGTCCAAGTGATTCCGTTGATCCTGATGAAACAAAACAACAATTCATTTTTAAGCCCTACTGTCCTAAAAATAGGGTTTCTCCGTTAAAATTAAAAAGCAGTTTTACAATATCGCATATATTCGAATAAGCACCGCGCCGCTGAGCGTTTTTTGCGTTAATAAAAATTACAAGCATAATAATAATAAGAATAACTTTAATAAGATTCTTGTATGGTTTTACACGGCCATAACAACAATCGGTATTCGTTTGAGGGTACACCATGTATATTTAAGAGTCGAAGAAATATAGCAGAATAAAACAACTAAGTAAGGATACTATCTAAATAAATATATAACTAATAAATTGCTATAAGTGATGAATTACTATGTGTAGCTAGGAATATTTTACAAAACTACAAAGTACTACATACTGAGGAGTTTTTGCATGTATCAATTAAAGCCTGTAGGTCTAATTTGCTAATTGTTCTCTTAAATACTTCCACTGATTGAGCAGTCCTTACGTTTGCTGCCAGTTTAGACCAAAGTAGTGGCCCATACAAGATATCTCAACAAATGTCTACCATAATTCCCTGTATTATATCTAGTTGATAAAATACTTCTTGACTCTTACATTATAATCTGTTATAGTCTTAGGTTATCCTTGCCGCGCTTATTTGAAACGCCTGCAAGGACTAATACGTTAGTTTTATTTCAATTCTACTTTCAAGTTAACCCTGTGGTGCCGAAAGAGTTTCCTTCTGACGAGAACGAAGGAATGGGAACGAAATATACGCCATGAAAGCACTGCAATGGTACAATACTTTAAGGGCTCAACTGAAAAAGCCTTTCATTTAACAATTCCAGATCACATGATATCTACCAAAATCAAAGAAGAGTTTACATGAAATACCCGAGTTAGTTAAATTAGTTTATAGTAGTTAGTTAAATTAGTTAGTTAAATTAGTTTATAATTGCTCTGGTATATAAAAATTACTAGACAGAGAAACTGGTCAGGATAAAATGCGGATACGGACGGCGGATGACATTGCGGATACGGATGGCGGATGAGGGGATAAAATGCGGATGAAAGGATAAAATGCGGATGAAGGGATAAAATGCGGATGAGGGGATAAAATGCGGATGAAGGGATAAAATGCAAATGAGGCGTATTTAGAAAAAATTCAGTAGTAGAAGTTTATACGATAGGTTCCTGACTGAATGATGCTAAAACAGCGTCATTATCAAGATTGCAGTAATGCAAGTTGGAAACCAAGACATTTGATGCTTTAAAGTCCGTATGGTATACGTGCTAGCTTTGTGCAAATACTGCAAACCATCGGCTACATCACAGGCAATCTCTTAGACACTAATGGTGGGAAAGCATCAAGGCATTGTTTTCATCCATTTGCCCAAGAAAATCTTGGAGGTTTTTGACCAGTTTACCGCCGCTTTCTGGACAAAACAAATTTAAAATCAAATGCTACAAACTCCATCATTATCGCGGGCGGTTCGACACACATTCTCAAGAAAGTTGCAACGTTTCTGTGGTCGAGGCTTTGTAGAAACGTAGCTTCGTTGAACAAGTGCAGCTTTTCATCTAGCCCAGATGAATGCTATAATTTCTTGACTACAGTTTTTTCTGTTCTAAATGTACCTCTCCCGAATTCGCTAACTAATATATACAAAGTTACAAACTGCACAAGAGGTCTTTATCAGATTTACACATATACACAAAGGCCGAACTGCGAGGTTTGTATATGGCTTCTAAAATTCATGATTTTGTAGGCTTATTAGCGTTGGAAATTTGAGAATTGAGATGACCTACGCTCTAAAAATTAAAGGAGAAATTTTGAGCGAGTCTGTATCAGATATATTGATACGCTACGGGTCATGAATTTCCTTTGTATTTTGCTTATGAATTTTTAATGAATTTTAGAATGTCATATAGATCTATCCAGGAGAATGTTTTAAGATCCCTTACAAATACATCGTAAGAGGACTTCTCTTCGTAAATGAAGGGAGAGTAAAAGTCATTATCTTGCCGCTAACAGAAAACGCTCGACAGACAAGGCATATCATGAGGCATAAAACCATATAATAAAAGCATGTGATTGTGACAGTTATAGTGATATGTCACTTGATACACATAGACTATGGCAGATAAAATTTAGCTAAGAGCGGAAACAACCTAACTTGACAAAAATATATTATACAATAACATTGACAAATACCCGCTATTTACAAGTTGGAATTGTATTGAGAAAAAAAAGTTTATTCCACTTGAACAATATGCGATAAGTGGATGTATTATACAACAGCGGTGATGGCGACGCAAAGAATCTATTTTTGAGGCGATAAATTTTTTCACCATCTGGCGGCTCCGGAAAAGACATAGGAAACCCCTAAAAACTCTATTGGATATATTTCTACTCAATCAGATGCGCAAATGATAAACAAATAATACTAGAATTTAAAAAATTTAATACTAGAATTTATTCCCTATATAAACTGTTTAGCAATATAGTTGTTGAAGCTTCATCCGCATTTTATCCCCTCATCCGCCATTTCATCCGCCATCCGTATCCGCATTTTATCCTAACTCTTTTATCCCAACCCGTCTGTCCTACAGGGAAACAGTGTTAACCTATTTCCGTGCCATAAAATATAGTTGTCATCATTGTCCCTAGACGGTGGTATTAAATGATTAAGGCGTGAAACCAGCTGCACAATTCTGTTAAAGGTTTTCGCACACAAAACTTCACGCCTTACGCTTAGTGTCGAACATTTGGCTAGGTCTAGCATTTGGAACATCTGTCCTATAGGTCTAAGCTTGGTCTAAGCATTTGAAACATCTGTCGTCGAAACGATAAAAGAGACAAAAACGTTGTTGGAAACGTTGGAAAACGACGCTCGTGATCACGCAGCCTAAGGTTGTGGGGTTGTTTGTCTTTGTTTTAAAATCAATTTTTATGAATGCTGCTAATGCTTGATTTTCATACATTCTAATCATCGCACTTGAATTACAATGTTTCCAAATTAATCCTCCGTGGACAACGAGACACAAAGTTTTTCCATTTTACACATCAATGATCGCAGTCACTAGGCAGGTTTGTTATGCACCACGTGGCAGCCAATGGTTGTCAAATTCGGAAGTTTGCTAGTAAGCCTTATAAGAGCAAGCAAATAAAATATATTCAGCTCAGTTGTTTATGTATTTTTCATCACATACAAAACTACTACAATGAAAAGAGTTGAAATTAGTTTCTCGTGACAACTGCAAGTTGACTACAATCTGCGGTCATCCAAATATGGCCAATGAAACCCAACAACAGGCATCGCCGATAAATCGCAATGAATTACGATATCGTAGATCTGGCTTCAAACGCCATTCAGAGATTGTGCAGTTTTTTAATTACTGAATCATTTAAAACGCAATTGTTTGTTGAGGAAAAAGTAAGACTTATAGTGTTGATATATCATAGTTGGGAATTGTACACGAGTGTTGGAAAAACAATTGAAATGTATAAAAAGTGCAAAAGTTATCAGTCTATTTGTTCATCTTTACGTTCTATAAATACAACATATTATTACTCCACCACAATGACATGATACATTAGATTGTCCATGGAAGTTTAAATAGCTTAATGTACACATCATATAGTAAAGTGAACAAAATAAAATGTTTTTACATTATTCACACAACAACAGCAGTGTGAATCACTCTTTTTTCTGACATCTCAGGAAGATCACTCCATGCGTGATTATCAAAACTAAAAACTTCAACTGATTTCAAAGTACCTTGCCCACCTAACCCACCGAGAGCTACAACATTGTTTCCAATAACAACAGCAGCACTTCCCATCCTCTTACATTTCATTGGTGGTAGCATGTGACTTTGTTGTGTCACGACATTGTACATTACAACTGTGTTTAATTCATTACCACGTTTATCACAGCCACCTATAATGGCAATGTTATCTCCATACTTCACTGTGGCAAACGAGGTCACTTCATAAGGCAATGGTGCCAAATGTTTATACTCATTTTTCTTAACATCATACAGTAAGACACTGTTGAGGCTGTCTGTTTTTCTACGAGACGTACTTCCACCAAGGATCAACAAATTATCATCAAACATTGCTGAGCAGTGTGCTTGTCTTGGTTCTGGCATTCGGAATAAGATCTTCGAGGTATAGGGATAGATGAGTTGTATTTCATAAATACAGTCAGATGTTGCACCATACCCACTCCAACCACCAGAAACTATTAGCTGATCATTATACACCACACTGCTGTGATATGCTAACTTGGCAGGCAATTTAACAGGATCCTCACTCCAGTGTGTTGAGAGATCAGGGTTTGCTTCAACATTCATTCGAATCATGGTGTCAAGGTGACTTCCAGAATAACCTCCAGCTATTGTCACCAGATTATTGTAAACAAATGAAGCTGCACCACGACGCTTCTCAGGCAAGGACTGCAATGGCGACCATATTTTTTGACGCCAATTAAACAACTCTGCCGAGTTTCTTCCCAAACCTCCAGCAACAAGAATATTTTCTCTGTCACCACTTGGTCTTGATCTTCTATCTCTTATGATTTCTCTTTTCCTGTCAGGATTAAAATTGAGAAGAACGTCCTTCATTTCATTGAAACATTCAACCAAAACTGTTTTTAATCCTCCCTCTTCTGCTTCGAATCGACCTTCCAAGTCCGTCTTCAAGTTTGCCATATCTGCTTGTAATTCTTGTTTCAACTCAGCTTTAAATTGTTCCAAAGTGTTTTCCATATTCGTCTTCATATTTTCCCTAATATCTCGCATGCTTCGCAGTATACTTGCCTCCATTTTCGTCATTTTCTTCTCCGTCTCACTCAAACTTTTCATCTTTTCTTTGCACAAGTGGCGCTTCAATTTTCGAAACACGCAAATTTCGCTTTCGTGATGGACAAGGTCACGTTTGCTTACAATCACACCACAACCTTCGTTTGTACAAACTATTGGAGTAAACCAACATGTAGCTTCATGTTCATCAAGTTGTTCCAACCGTACAATCTCTTGACAACCTCGCTCGATATAAACACAACGAATATTTGATTGGTTTAAGTAATCTTTCACCATTCGCGTTGGTTCGACCAAAGTTTCTACAGCCAAATGATCTGAACAGGTTGGACATCTTTGGGCGGTTTGAAGATGTTTCGTAATACATGAACGACAAAAACAATGCTGATTCCTCGGACACAGAACAGGTTCCCTCAAAACGTTGAAACAAATAGAACAGAAGAAATTTCGATTGATTTTAGTTACAAATCGACCTTCGTCATAACCTTGAATGTACGAGGCCATATTTCACGGCATACTTGCCTCGTTCTGCAGCAGAATTAAAATTTGCAGAATTCTGTGTTGGAATTTGCTTTAAGTGCTTAACTAAACCATCGTTTCAAAGAAACAAACCAACATTCCTTCGGCATTAAGTGTTCCAAACAAATTGACGGAGACAGAAAACGTCAGAAATTAGCATAGATGAAATGCAATACCTAATGTCTTGTGACAAGAGGGTGCAACCTAGTAACTGGGCTTGAAATTGACCGATTTTATTGACAGCACTTTCTTCTCAAACACAAAAAGTTCAAAGAGGCGTCTGATTTGAAATATGAGCAGGGATGGTAACGTGACGTTTCATACAACACGATAGTTAGTCTACCAAAGCTTTTCATAACCACCTTACAATTCAGTGCAATTATTTAGTATTTACGAAGCGTACATATATTCGTATTCATTTTCACAGCAATTGCTGCATTAGTGTTTTTAAACAGCTAATTCTAACTCAACCTGTCAACTTTCCCTATAGGAGGAAACCGGAATGCCCGGAGAAATAAAATTTCCCCGAAGAGTACTTGCCTGAAGGGGTGATGCGGTGCTCCGGGGACCTAGTTGCCGGAGAATGAAGTTCTCCGGCCGCCGATCGGCAGCAGTATTGCGAGTTCAGCCGGAGAAGGTACGAAGAAGAAAACGTACGACTTTCGGCAGACTACTTGAGGGACTCTTCTTATATGAGAAAGTATAGTCTGTGATAAGGCATATTACATACAGGGGACAATGCAGTGACACAATTATTGCGATCGGAGGAAGTGAAGTTAAGAGTATCCAAGTTATTAGCTCTCTGCTTCTTTTAATTTAAATATTTTTACCTCTCAGTGACCAAATTCAATCCTGGCAATTCGTTAGAAATTGTTAGCAATTTATGTATCGAAATTCGTTAGCAATTTATTAAATATGAAAGCAAATAAGCACAAAGTGAGTACAAGTGCGATAAAAATCGTCGCCAAAAAACACCGCGCGATTTTTTATGCTTTTTCTGAGTTATTAAAGTTTTGGACAAAACTAAAAGCTTGTACCTCAACAATATTGTAGTACTACTTGAAATACATCTGTATAAAGAGTTTTGTAAAGATTGGCTTTTTCAAGGAAAGAACAATTGTCAGTCAAAATACAAGAAAATTAATAGTGAAATTATGCTTCTCATTTCCAGGGGGAGTGAAGATTTTGTAGCTTCAAATAATCATTGACTTGATCACTTGATCATAGGAGTTGGCGCTTTGTTATATTAGAGAGGTTAAGGCCAGTTCACACGGGCGATTTTCGATGCGACTTTTCTCGTGTTGAACGATGTGAGAGTGGATAACTGGCGAGTATACTTGGTCCAAAAATTTTGCTAATGCACTCGCCAGTCAACCTACTCGATCACATACACTAAAAGGAGAGAAATCGCAGCAAAAGTCGCCCGTGTGAAATGGCCTTTAAGATTCATGATTTCTTGTAACGTGTATGGCTAGCTTGATTTTTCAAATCCAAATAAAATGTAAATATAAGCATAAAAAAGTTTGCAAAATATTGTGGCGAAAGAAACGCTACCCGTGCCAGTTACACGAGACTGGGTTATCTTAAGGCTAGTTTCCACTTAGGAAAATTCTCCAAAGGATTGGAACGGACAGGAAAATTTCCTTTGTGTTAAAGCTATCGAGTGACCCTGAGACAAAGAAACTTTCCTATCCGTTCCGATCCTGAGGAGAATTTTCCTGAGTATAAACTGGCCTTTAATCTCTCTATTCATTGTAAACCCATTGGTTTACCATGCATCACGTGGCAAACCAAAGATGGTCGAATTCAGAAGTTTAACCCCTATAAGAGCAAGCGTATTAGTAATATTCTCACTTGTTTATGGGGTTGTTTTTCATCACAAAACAGTTAATATCGATTTCTTGTGAAAACTGCAAATTTGACCACCATCTGTGGTCATCCAAATATGGCCGGTGAAACCCAGCTACAGGCGTCACTGATAATTGCGACCAGTATCTACACCTGAAAAGCGGGCTTCGAACCAAAGTCTCGGGTAGTACATTTCTACAGTAAAAGAATCATTTAAAAAAGAATTTTACTACTTTGTTTTGAAGCAAAAACTAAAACTTAGAATGTTTACATCATGCTCAGAGATTGATGCAAAAACAAATGATTGCCAAACCACAATGAAAGATATCCATTAGATTGTTCATGAAAATTTAAATGCGTAAATAAAATATATATAGTTAACTACACTAGATAAAATGTTTGTACATTGTTCACACAGCAACAGCAGTGTGATAGTCTCTTGCTTTTGACATCTCAGGTAAGTCACACCATGTATTAGTATCAAAATTAAAGACTTCGGCTGATTTCAAAGGATTTAGTTCACTATCGCACCCACCCAAAACTACGATATTGTTTCCAATAACAATTGCAGCACTTGAATCCCTCTTACATTTCATTGGTGGCAGCAGGTAACATTGTTGTGTCATAACATTGTACATTACAACTGTGTTTAACGGATTCTCACACTTATCAGAACCACCTACTACGACAATGTTATCTCCATACTTCACAGTGGCACACCCACAAACTTCATAAGGCAACGGTGCCAAATTTTTGTATTCATTTTTCTTAACATCATACAGTAAGACACTGTTGAGGCTGTCTTCCTCTTCGCAAGATGAACGGCCACCAATGATCAACAAGTTATCATCAAACATTGCAGACCCATGATCTTGTCTTCGTTGTGGCATCTTGGATAAGATCTTCCAAGTATAAGGATGGCTGAGTTGCATTTCATAAATGCGATCAAATGTTGCATCTAATTCATTTGACCCACCAGTAACTATTAGTTTACCATTATACACCACACTGCTGTGAAATGCTAACTTGGAAGGCAATTTAACAGAATGCTCACTCCAGCATGTTAAAGGATCAGGGCCTGCTTTGACATTCATGTGGATCATAGTGTCAACCATGCTGTAATCAGGACCATAACCTCCAGCTATTATCATATGGTCATTGCAAATAAACGATGTCGCAGCATGACGCTCCTCTGGCAAAGGTTGCAAAGGCAACCATTGTTTTTTACGGCAATCGAACATCTCCACAGAGCTGTTTTCAAAACCTCCAGCAACAAGAATATTTTCTCTGTCACCACTTGGTCTCGATCTCACTTCCCCTATGAATACTTTCTTCCTGTCAGAATCAAACTTAACAAGAACATCCTTCATTTCGCCAAAACATTCAACCAAAGCTGCTTTCAATCCTGCCACTTCACTATTCACTGCTTCCAATCGACCATCCAAATCCCTCTTCAAGATTGCTGTATCGGCTTGTAACTCTGCTCCATGCTCCATATTCTGCTGCTCGATATTCCTTCTTAAAGTTGCCATTCCTGCTTGTAATTCTTGTTTTAGCTCTGCTTTATTCTTTTCCACATCTTCTTTCATATTCTTCTCAATATTTTCCATCTTCTCTTTCATATTCGCTTCCATTTTCGTCATTCTTTTCGCGATTTCAGTCAAAGTTTTTGCTGTTTCTTCGCACGAGTGGCACTTCAACTTTCGAAATTCGCACACTTCGCTTTCGTGATGAACAAGATCACGTCTGCTTACAATCATATCACAACCTTCGTTTGTACAAGCTACTGGAGTAAACCCGCATGTAGCTTCATGTTTATCAATATCTGCCAATGGTAGAATTTCATCACAACCTTGCTCGATATAAACACAACGAATCTGTGATCCGTTCAAGGAATCTTTCACCACTCGGTCCGCATTGACCAAAGTCTCAACAGTCAAATGATCCTCACACGTTGGACATCTTTGAGCAGTTTCGAGATATTTTGTGATACACGAACGACAAAAATAATGTTCATTTTTTGGACATACAACAGGATCTCTAAAAACTTTGACACAAATTGAACAGAAGAAACTCCGATTGATTCTAGTAACAAATCTATGTGCGTCGTAACCTTGCACGTAAGAGGCCATATTTCACGGCATCCAAGTCTCGTTCTGTAGCAGAAACCTTGCTGTACAGAATGAATATAGATCTAGTGTTCGCTCTTCTGGAAATCTGCGTTGATATTTGCTTGATATTTTAACTTCCACAGAAACAAAGATGACTTTTGCATTCCAGCGTTCACTAGCGTTGTGTTGACTAATTAGTATAACTTAGTAACAGTTTTCGATACAAATAACATGAAGTGTAGTCAATGCAAGGTGGAGCCTGCGGTAATAAGGTAAGGTAAGAGACCAGAGACCGGCCGGAGACACAGTGCCGGAGAGGCGGAGACAAATAAAACTTCGGAACGTTTTCAGCTGCGGAGTAAAACGATCACACTGTTCTATCGCAACTTTCGTGTTAAATATTTTTATTTTTTGAAGGTTTAAGTCTTAATCTTAGAAAAAATGATGTATTTATTATTATTACGCTGCGTGTTGAGATATTGTGGCCGTTGTTCGAAACCAAAACAAGCATCTCAAACGTCTTTCGGAGACAGAATTTGCTCGGAATAAAAAGAATACCTAATATCTTGTGATGAAGAGTCGCATACTTATATTCAAATACTATGGCTTCAAATTGGTAGACTTTGTTGAAACGAATTTCTTCTTCAAAGTAAAACGTTCAGCGAAGGGTTTGTGCATACAAACATAACAAAACAAAACATTATTTGTAATCATGAAAAATTCGTTAAAAACTCACTCCTTACCCTGCAAATTAGTTTGAAATATTATACAATCCACGATACATTAATGTTTACATGGAAAAATTGCAAATTTTTAGAGGAATGTTAAAAACCTCAAAACCCATTTCCAAAAGAAAAACAGTAGAATTTCGCGAATTAACAAAGGCTAACTAAAGTTTTTTTGAGATATAGCGGGAATTCGAGAAAGCGAAGGTGGCATCAACTTTCACCAGGGGCCGGTTGTTCGTACGTCGCTTAGCTTAAACGGTAGATAAGTCAGAATTCAAAAACGCTCTCACACTTCTTCTAAGCTTTTAAAATCCAATGTTATTCAATAAAACTATAGATAAATACATGATTCTTGTATCCAGGTATAAAGCTTTCAATTTCGTTGTCAAAGAAAAGTGAAGAATCACGATGATGTAGGTTCGTGGTGGAAATCAATTAAACAGCTCGCTGGCATTTCTACAAAG
>JAOBYK010572556.1:0-11766 GCA_025434845.1 Phenganax subtilis
GAAACGACAGTATGACATCGACTCCTCCAGAATTGGTTATAAAGAGGGTGATAACGTGTGGCTTCACTGTCCACAGAAAAAGAAAGGACTTTCTTCAAAGTTACAAAGGCCCTGGAAGGGACCCTATACGGTTGTCAAGAAGATCAACGATTTGGTGTATAAAGTCCAGGCTGGACAGCGTTGTAAGCCTACCATCGTCCACAGAAATCGTCTGCATAAATACGTCGGTTCCCTTACACAGACTTGGTGGAAAGCGGAAGAACGAAGTGAACAGTTGTCGTCCTCGAGTTATGAGCAATCAACGAAGGAATGTCAGAAACAGGGACCGTCAAACCAAACGACCGGGAGGCACCATGGGGATTCTCCACGGAAGAGTAAAAGGAAACGCCGACCTCCTGACCGGTTGACATTTGATTAAGTGTGACTTGGACAGTCTTCGAGACGAAGACACTTTCTTTTTTTTTGGGGGGGGGTGATGTTATGAGCCCCAAGTGTAAAAAAGAAACTTTACGTAGCGTGAAATATATGTAAATTAGTTTGTATATATATGACCCATATTTTTTTGTAAAGATATATATAGTGTGTGCTTTCCAGAATAAAACGAGCAAGTTTCAAAACTAGCGTTGTTGGGCATTACAGAACTTTTAAAACTTGCAGATACAAAAGAAATTAAACATTCAGTCACATATTAAAAAAGCATCAGAAAAAACACTTGAAAAAATATACAAAGACCATCAATGCAAACAACTCAATGAGACTAATGAAATGTTGACAAATACGATTATTGGAAAATTTTCTGAGCTTATGCAACATCTTGAAATGATTGATGATCAAACAGCGTTAGGAAAAAAACTAGCAGATAATAAACCATTTAGACAAGATGTAAATCTTATTCAGGAGTACATTAATCCATATATTCCACTTATTGGAGTTTATCAGGTGTAGTTATTGTAAGTAAACATGTGATTCAAAAAAAAATGAATACGTTTCAACCTAATCATGAAGAACCTGAAAAAAATGAAACAGAAGAGGAAATTGATTAATAAAAAAAAAATACAAGTTGTACATTAATACTTGAGAGAAACTAAAAAAAATGTGTATTTTTATACTCCTACTATTTATCACTTTATTGGTCCTTTTTCCAACAACAATATTTCCATTCATTTGTTTAATAATTATTTTATATTTTATTTTGATATTAAAGTTTTTACAATGGCTTTTTACTCCAACAAAAGTTATTGTTGTTGTCATGAAAAATACATTTGAAAAGATCAAGAGTGACTAAAAAATGTCCACACGTGTACATGTGTGGACATAAATTAAGAATTCTTTTCATAAATAAATAATGTCATCCGACAACAAAAGATTCACCAAATCTTCAAATGAATGAGACGAAGGAGATAAAAATTTGAGTATTATATTTGAAATGTCAAACAAAACAAAGCAATTTGTACCTCCTAATTTAGAAATAAATTTAGATTCATTTAATATGATTATTGTTGGTTTTACTTGTTCTGGAAAACTTATTTGCTTAATTTTCTTGAGCAAAACTACATGGGTTATTTTGATTGTTTTTTTAATATGTCCCACCTATGAGTGGAACAAAACTTATCAAAAATGGAAATATGATAAAAATGAGAATTTTTTTGTTATTCTGTGTGAACAACCCAGACTGTAAAGTAGTAGCGTTGCAGGGAATTAATTTCCCGCGCAAAATTCCTTTAACTCGGGGAAATCCGCGCAAAATGACTTTGTTCAGAAAATCCGCACAAAAATTCCTGAAAAGCCGCGCAAAATTTCTATTGCAATGGTAATTCGTGCCAATAGTAATATTCTGGCGTGCAAAGTTTCCTGAATGGTAGTCAGTGAAAAATTCAGACAAAAAAAATCAAGAATTTATTTGATTAGTTTTATTTGTAATGAAACGACGTATTCAAGTCACTTGTCCATGTGACTGTCCACACGTATTCAAGTCACATGGACCTTGGACTCCAGTTTTTTTCGGAGTTTGGAATATAGCATAACAAAGTCAAAAGAGTGATAAGAGACAGTCGAAAAAGGTTTTCAAGCTTCAAATATAAGGTAAGCTATAACAGAAATATTTTATTTGAAATAAAAACATTACAGATGCGATATTATCCCGATATAAGACTTTAGCGTGACTACCCATAAGAAGTAAATCGTGTATTTTTGATCATTTCCAAAAGGCATATACGAATTATGTAATTTGTGAATTGTGTTTATTCTGTTTGTTTTTATGGGAGATATGTCAATAGAAAACAGCTAAAACAATGGAAACGGCACCAACTGAACAGGACAAAGGTGAAATCCCTTAGTTCTGAGAACTTACTTTTTTCGCAGTGTTGTCTATTTTCACTTAGCAAATTATGACATGGTGTTTTTTTAATTGTTTAACTAAACGAAAGTCAAATGAAGCGAAGCACAAACAAAACAACCGAAATGTCTAAAATTTATTGATCACCATACACAAACTATCTAAATTTAAGTAGTCTATTCTATTTATTTCAGTGACACTGTCATTATGTGTTGTATGTAAGCAACAATATGACGGTGGACACCGCTGTCAGACTTGTAAAAACCCATGTCACGCGTTCTGTGGTGTGGTATACCAGTCGGCGAGGAAGGATTTGGAAATCCTGTTCTATGCTTCAACTGCCAAGGTATATAGGAATGTTAAACAGTTCCGGGACCGGGAGTTCACTTGAACATATATGTACTGTAGTTTATCAGTTTTATCAGTAACAATAATAAATATAACATTGTTATAGACTCAAAAATTGTTGAATTTGATGCTGATAAGACATTTAAAGCAGGGAATAAACAGAAAGACAGTTATTTCTCCATCATGATGCAAAATAGAGATAAAGTAGTTCCCGCAACTCGCAATCCAGTAAAACGAAAAAAGTCTGGTCACCAAAAAACTATGATTGCAGTTTGCTTGATATGCTATAACGCATACAAAGCACAACCAAAACGGAAGAAGAAGTTTTGTTTTACCCGATATAACGAATAATCCATGAAGGAGCAGATGAAAATGCACAGTGACGTACATATTGACTACGCAAATTATTTTGTTGCTGAAGACAACCCAAAAGCGATCGAAGCCATGAAAGCGCACAAATCAACAGTGCAATCATTCTTGAAATCATCAGATTCAACTACAGGTATACCGACGGCTACGCATTCAAAGCAAACAGTAAAATCAACCATACACGAGCCTTTTGAGAAGAAACATGCAGATTATCAAGCTGTTGAACTTAACCCAGATAAAGTCCCTGGTTCTTCATATTCTATGGATATGGATAGAAGAAATAATCCAGACGGAACTGAAAGCCACCAAAGGTAAGAGATTTAAAAGTGAGCGAATCAAAATTATATTTTCTTAAACTTAATACAGTTTATAAGATGAAGAACAGTCGCATGCTCAGACACGTACGCGTATGCATCTAGTCATAGTTAAACTATAGAGTAAAGTTAGTGTATAGTGCCAAACATGGCAAAAAAGTATAGTTTTTCTGCAGCCTACAAATAAAATGAATATTAGGCAAACATTTTCCAAAACTAGTCTTCCAATTGCTCCTGAAAACTATTATTTGTTCCAATATTTGAATAATAGTGCTTCAATCACTCCTGGCGAGTTGACTCTGGCCGAGAGTTCTGCATCTAAAACTACAGCAGAAAAACGGAAAGTAATGAGGTAATCTAATTTTTCTTTTACTATTATCCTTTGAATTTCGCTGAAACAAAAATACTTACTGCCAAAGAATTGTTTTTCCAATTTTAGTATTTCAATTGAAGACCTTGAAAACGATAATGAGCCGAGTACGAAGCTACCAAAGATGAGTTCGTCATTAACCGGTGGTCAGGCATCCATCACTAACTTTCTCCTTTCTGATCCTAGTGCTGTGCAAGAATCAGGTGTAAATCTTTTTAGTAAGGAAAGTCTAGATTATATAGCCGACAGAATCGCTACACGCATATCTAGAAATTTTAAGCAGTCAAGTCAGTCCAGTGGATCTACGAATTTGGCCTCAGAAACGCAAGAAAACGTCGACAGAAAACTCTCGCCTTCATGCACCAACCTGATCTCGTTCTTGGAATCAGAATCTCATGACTACGAATTAATTTCAGAGGGAGAAGTCCATTTTGTACGATGTCACACTTGCTTCAATTATATTAATGACCCAGTCGCGTCATCAACATTACCGAGAAAGCCTTCTGTTGCTCTTGGTTCATCACTAATATCTGGTCTTGTGATTAGCAACGATGACTACAAATTGTATTGCAACGGTGGATGTCAAAAATGGTATAATTTCAAAAGCAGATTGCTGAATCATATGAACGATGCTTCACAAACCCATGCCAATGCTGCTCGACATGCCAAAAAGATGATTCCAGTGAATGCAAGAAAATTGAAAGTGGTTTGAAATCAGCTACGCACAGCCATCGGTGTGGTTCAATCAAAGTCTGCAGCTTTTCATTACGAAACAAGAATCGCAGAGTTGCATAATGCTGGCGCTGATGTTGGAGACTTTGGACACTCCAGAGTTCTTTTTCCACAGATGATCGCTGTAGCATGCAGTTACATTGATAAAGAAACGCAACGGTTTCTGTCCACAAATCTTCCAAGTACTGGTCTGCCTTCGCATTTTTTTGCAACCGCTGACAAGTCAACAAACCATCGAGAGTCGAATCAAGTGACTTTGGTTTGCCCTGTTGTCGATGGGAAAAGACGCGGTATCCCATTTGGCTTGACTCGGGTATATTCCTCGTCAGACAGAAGTGGTGGACATGGTGGAGAATTGGCTGCAGCCATATTTTCAGACCTTAAATGCCACGCCAAAATTGAAGGGTTACGTCTGATGTCCATGCAAGGAAAAGTTACGAACGGTCAATACGTCAATGCTCCATTTGTTGGAGCCATGAATGAGCCAATCTTTGAAATTCTTCGAGAAAGCTGTGATAAAGAAGATCAGAAAATTCTTTTGCAAGATATCTGGTGGGAATGTCAGTGGGACACGGGTCATTGGTTAGACAAAGTGTTTTCCAAGTTCCACGATTCTGAGTTGATAACTCGTCTTCTTGGACGTGTTGCTCTGTTCCATCAGCTATTCAGACATGGCAAGATGCATTCCGTTGCCGAGGCGACAGCAAAAGAATTGTAGTTACCATTCCTTGTTACTAATTCCTATGCTCCCCAGCGTTTCATGAGCAGTAGCTATTTATCGCTGACGAATCTTCAAAGAAGTTATGAAGCTTACGCTGAAACATTCAAAGACCACCACAATAAACCTGACATCCTATACAAGTTATGCGGCAATGACTTCGTCTTCCATTTATGTGGCACAATCGACCTCCTGTGGCCTTTGGTTGTCCTAATGCTGAAAGCGCAACAAGAATGGTACCCAGGTTGGAAGTTTCCAGCATACGTGAAGCGTGTCAAAGCACAGCTTAAACAATTCGAGAAAGAGATTGAAAAACCGAAGCCAAAAAAATCGGTTTGTCCTTTGCTTCATAAGCACGCAAAGGATATAGAAAAGTTCAAATATGGCAAGACTGTGTTGGTGGAAGGGTGGATACTGCAAGACAAGAATGGGCGAAAAGATGGGAGTGACGTTAAGAATGGCCGAATAAGTGGCGGTAACGATGATGCTGTTGATGACGATGATGGCGGTGGTAGGCGTGATGTTAATGATGGTGATGATGGTGGTGATGATGGTAAACGTGATCGTTATGAGTGGATTGCACGACAACCTGAAGATTGTAGGGAAGATCTAAAGTCGTTGGCTGCTGGTATGATTGATGAGCTAGATAAAAGATACAAGAATTGTTCTCCGAAAATCAATGATTTACTCCATGCTTGCCTTGATTTCGGTGTTTTGCTTCCTGGCCTTTCAGGAACAAGAGATCACAGAACGCAGGTACCTGTCAACAAGAATACGTTTGTGAAACTTGGTGCAAACGAGTTTCGTCAAGTGGTAAGCTTTGTTGGTCGTCTCCCACATGTAGCCGCCTTGAATCTGAGCCTCTGTGAAGAAAGTAGCAACACTGCTTTCTCTGGTTTAAAAGATTTTCTTATTGAGTTGGCGTGGGGAAATGCTTTTGTGGAACATTTTCCTAGGTTTTTTGAAGTCTTCGAGGAGAAAAAGCTTGAAGAATTGCAGTTGAAGCAAAACGAGTTGTTAAAGATGCTATTTAATATTCTATTTCGTGGGCTAAATCGTAATTAGCAACTAATTTGCATGCCATAATAGGGTATAAAACCAGTGGAACTTTGAGGTTTGGTTTTTTCCGTGACGACTAGTTAGGGAACATTTGACGATCAGAAATAGTATTAGGTATATTATGTAGTTTTTGTATATATGTTTTAGGCATAGTTGCATGTTGCATATTATTGTAGCGTTATTATTCATTGTATAGTTTTTACGATACCGTCAAGACGACGAATTAAAGAAGTAAAAGATAAGATTGGCGTAGCCTCCGGACGGTTTATCAGTAAAGCCTAGCCGCATGAAACTTGATCCTTTACACGAGTACTTGGTGGATTTCCACGCAGCTTCTGTCACGGAGTTCAATCTGTTTGATGTGTTTGACGTAACACTGAATTCGGGTGTTTCCCACACTGTGGTCTTTAAAGAAGACCGGTTCATCGAGTCCCTCTATACTGACTCTCGCATCTACACCAAGATCGGCCAGGAGTTCTGCTTGGTTTACGATATTATGTATGCCAAGACAGGAACCGAAGCTCTTGCTGAATCATTTTACCGTGTGGTAGAGAAGCAAGAGATGGATGGCGGGCAGAGTTTAGAAGTTCTAAGCCACCGTGCAAAAATTGACTGGTGTTTCCCACCCATCATACAGTGTGAAAAGGCGTTGACTGAAATGGCTGAGCTGTACATCAATGGTGATAAGACACTAGGTATACAACGGCATCACATCCCTGTCTTCCAGAAAAAGTGTTCAACTGATTTGTCAAAGGTACTCAAAAGGCTCTCGGTAACTCCTGCCAAGCTTCCATACTTACTGTAGATGCATATGAACAGTGGAGACTGGAGAACTGAACTGTATATCAACTATGTTCATTTTTGTTAACAATATTACAATAATTCAATAGTTGCACGTTGTCCTAAGAGAGAAATTTAACAGTTTTACTTGTAACATGTTCATTTAACTTCTCAATTGGACCAATTAGTAAAGTCTAACGCCCAACAATGAGAACTCTGTTCAACGTGGTTTACAAGTACTGTAGCGGATTAGTCATTATTCAGTTACAAGTTACTGTTTGTTATCTTTGCTACTCTACTTATTACTTACAGACTCTGTGAAATCTGAAATGGAATGTTCTAACGTTCAATGATAGATACAGTCAGTATTTATTTATAATTTCATACTTAACGTTATCATGAATATTTTATGTTTCCAAGGAAACCCCAGAAAAAATCTGCGCATTTCTGACGAAAATTCCGCGCATTTTGGCCGAAAAAAAAAAGCCTTTCCCGTGCAAAGCTAATACTTTACAGTCTGGTGAACAACAGGATGTAGAATCATTTTTGAAACTTATTGTAGAGTTTGCAAGGGTACAAACTCACTCATCATTTTAGATGATTGTGCATCAGGGAAATTTGTAAAAGATAGAACTTCAGAGCTTGTAAATTTAGGTTTTTCTGCAAGACACTTTGGGCTAAGTACAATTGTGATTACACAACAACTTACATCGATTGCTAAACCCTATTGTGAAAACATAAGTACACTTGTTTAATTTTACAATCCAAACAAAAAAGATATGAACATTTTTGATGACTACCTATGTCACATCACTAAAGAGGAGAGTCGTGACATTCTTAACCAGCTAAAAAATATCAAGTTTTCTAAATTAGATATATCTCTAAGATATCCTTATCATTATTCTGTAAGTTAACTTATCATATCAGTAATAATGTCATCTATAATTTTCAAGTCACTGAGTAATTTAGTTTCATCCGATTCTGAAAACTCTCCAGTTCTCATAATTTTGATGATTCTATTACAACTTTTTGAAGCAATACACTCACAAATTTATATTGTTCAACTGTTTTTGAAATATTACTTTTGTTGATGGAAGCAGAGATCAATGCTCCAACTCCAGTCATCACCAGAGTGAAAGGATTAACCACACTCGTTCCAGCTCCAATAACTGTTAAGACAATACCAGAGGATTGTAGAGAAAATCTGATGCGATTGAGTTTTTTGTATTTTTTATGACTTGTTTGATATTTCTCATAGTAGTTATCATAAATTCTCATCAATTGATTACAAGTGTCTTGATCAATTTTATCAGATATATGATTAAAATTTTTATGTAATGACATTTATTTAATAGATAACTTCTTTGATGATTTTATTTTTGAAGTTTACAATGCCATCACTAATTACAAATATTTTACACAACACGTTGGCAGTTGTAGCTTTCTTTTTAATCTTGAACAACACACCATTTTGTGTATTGATTAGTTTTTTACCTGATCCAACGACATGTTTATCATGAATGGTTCTAAGATCAATCACAAGAGCAAATTTATCCTTGAAAAACTTTCTCATGTCCAGGTTGTTAATATCATAATTTTCCTTGAAAAATCGTTTTGCTTCTGGGTACAAGTCTTCTTTTTTAATACCTTGACTATAAATACAATTGGGTACTCCTTCAATAGTGACTTTGACTGAATTAATGTTACGATACAAATATTCCTATCTGTAATAGTTTTATTTCTAAATAACATGACAATAGCAGACATACTTTTCCTTGGAAGATTTATTGTTTCATTCACCAAGGTACTGGCTTTATCCCGTTCCACAGTTTTCATCAAGGTAACATGTTCAAAATTGAGTGATCTGCCAGAATCATGACTAGTTAAGGCTTCACTGGCTAAAGTTTCTTTTCCAATAGTCTCATACTCAAGTTCAATATTTTCCAAGGTGTATCCTTCTAACTTTCTCCTGATTGAGCCACCATACTACGACTTGCTTTTGGTAATGTAATTTTAAACTGAAAATTATGTCCCATAGAGTAAGGAGAATACAAATAATGATCACCAATAATTTTATCAAGCTTCATTTTTTGTTTTGTTCCATAAACGGATTGAACCAAAGCATCTGAAACTTTTTGAGTCGTCCCAGTTTTTGCTCCATCATCAGAACCTGAAATTAACTTTTTTGTATTTTCATGGGCGATTCCAAATTCTACAAGTTCATCTCGAACATGTTCAGGCAACCAGGGGTTGTTCTAAACTTCAAGCTCACTATGACCATTGTTATCATACACATTTTCACCTCCAAGCATGATGGAAAGTCTTTCAAACAGTAATTTTCCAAGATTATTTAGAAACCAAGACTTTTCATTTTTATTGCAAAGTTTCACCTTGCACTATTGTGGTGAGGTGAAAATTCAAACGAGTCATACATATGTAAACTTTCTGGGGGGACGTTGCTGCAGTGTAAACTTTCCGGGGGCGTATGTAGGTAATTTTTGTTTATATTTGTATTACAATGTTACAAAACTCCGTTGGCACGCACTCCGTTGTCGCCCAAATTGCGATAACACATGTGCTTCGCGGCAAACATCAAATATTTTGCCGCACAAATGGCGGAAGTCAGAGGAGTGAGAAAAATATATAACCTGCTTTCGAAACTATTTGTCCAGGTATGCACTGGCGAAATTGCTGTTATAAGCTAAAAATGTTATTAATTTTTGCTCTGTTTGACGAATAGCAATTTAATAAAATGAAAATGCACGGGAATCGGCCATTTCTGTCACGCTGAGTTGTCGTAAATAATACAGTCATCTGCTGATTACGGCCAAACTTGCTGTCGAAAGTTACAAATTATTGGCGTTTCTTGCCATGCTAAGTATTATTTTATATATACAGCACGTAGGTAAATGTCTGAACGATACACTGAGCTAAACTTTACAAGTCAGTAATTATGAGCATAAGGCAAAAATTCGCAACTAAAATTTAATAGCATTCTAGACAATCGCTTAGCGATATTGATACTGTAGACTTGTACCTAGTTGTCCCACATCACGCATTAGTTGGGAATTTGGGGCTATGCCTCGAGCAAAACGTTTGCGACTAAAGTGAAGTACATTCAAGACAGTCGGCGATAAATTTTGGCTGACTGTCAAGTTCATCGCCACATAGATTGTTTGGAGAGCCGTGTAGAATTCCTAGCAGGAACTTAGTTCACTTGATGAGCAAAAATCGAAAACGAAGGTGTGTAATAAAACGATTAATTAGGCAGTGTATTATGGCGATCAAATCCCGCCAAAAATCAAACCTATTACACAACATTCGTGTTTGCGCGTAAACATTGAAATCTGGTGCACAAGTTTCTAAATAATTCGTCAAAATTATTGTTTTCTTTACAACTTTGATGTTTTGTACCAAATGTTATGTTCACTATTTATGTCTAAACATTGAAACATCAACCAATTCCTCTAAAATCTGTTGTTTCGCGATTTCTAAAAAGTGCCATGAAAAATGCCTTTCTCGATTTCAAAGTTCAAGTTTTGATTTGAACTTTAAGAGAGAAGTCTCAAGGTCAGGCGCATGCATAGTAGATATATTGCATTATCGGCATTGCATCGCAATGAAGTTTTCGGGAAATCGTAAATATCCACAATGATAATCGGAGCGAAATCAAGCAGTTCTCAAGTGGGCGTGGGCGTGGGCTTGTTTTGGAATATGGCGTTTGTTCAGGACAGAGGAAAACATTATTTATTTCTCCATCGAGCTGTTATAGAAACTATTAATGAGTTGGATAATATCTCAGATCCATCTCAAATCGACGGGGTTATAGTAAGACTCAACTATATTAAGCGTTACTTGGTTAATATCAGCGACGACTCGCTGACGGATTTCACGATTACTCTACTGCAACAAGTGATAGAAAGTTTAAGGTGGAATGGTACCCAACGAAAATTTTTTTTCAGATTGCTTTTGGCATGTTACTTTACCTGTCATACTACTTCGAATCAAAAATAAAATTTTTTTCATTGATTTAAGTACAGTTCAGTTGCCATAGAAACGGTGCCACACCCAAAAGGCCTTTTTAGGCTTCCTGCCGTAACAGCAATATCTCAGCAAAGGAACAACATTCAACTATGAAACTTTGTGAATATTTAGGTTAGGTTCATATGTGTGATAGAAACCTAAAAAAAAGAACTTGGCAATTTTTTCCCACAGACATATTGTGCAAAGTTCATTGCAGCTAGTTTCGAGACACGCCTGGTAACTTATAATCAAATTACATGGCTAAGACAGAACAAATTACTTATTTTTTAGGTTCATATCATAAAATAGTACATATGTGAATTGTGCACCAAATTTCACTGAATTACATCAAATACACTTCAACTGAGAACTGTTGAAGATTTTAGAAATAATGTATAACGTGAAATGGAGAAATCGTAAAGTAAAAGTTAAATACCAATTTCATTGCGCTTTAGCAAGTGATTGTGAAGTCAACTATCCTTTAAAACTGTCCTGCACCATACATTAATCCCTCTGACTGCTTTTTCTTGTCTTCTTTTTTTTTCTTTTGCCCTCTTAAAGCCTTTCTCTTCTTTTTGCTAGACTCCTCCTCTTTGTATGCAGCCTTGTACAAGCGTTCTCGGTCCATTGTTTCACATCCAATCTCTGTGTACTTTCCAGGTGATATTCGTAGAGCTGAATACAAATCCATAACAATCTGTGCACCATTATTAAAATG
>JAOBYK010572667.1:0-11766 GCA_025434845.1 Phenganax subtilis
ATGCAATAGTTGGTCATAATGTCAACTATAGTAGTGACAGATTTGATTGTGGAGCTGCATTGCATTGTGCCTTTAGTCACTGATACCCATCGAATTCATGCTTGATGGGTCTGCTTGGTTCTAGTTCTCTTCATTTGCATTTGTACACATGCTGATACTGACACTGAAAAGGTGAAACTGTGGATGCAGTAAACTTCCGCTCCCTTCTTCCTGAAAGGTGGGCGCATGGAAGTTGACTCAGCGTCATAGCCCAAACATTACAAAGGACTTCACCGGGGGAGATCTCTTCCAGTCCACCTTGAGAGTGCAGGCCGAGTTCGTCGGAAAGGAATTAAATAGTTGCAGTACTCAGTAGGCTTCCTTTGAATCACCATTGACAAATCTACTGACTACTGTAAATTATATATTTTTGAAATCAGCCTCGATATACACAGGCAAAGTGCGGCCTCTATGCTGAAGTGCGCGCAGCCGATCGCTCCGAGGCAGGAGAAGAAAGGCGGTTTTCACACCATGTTTTTGCTGCGTAGTGCCTGAGCAAACTTGTATTCTATTGCTGAGCACATTGTGGGAAGCCTTCCTTCCCCACTGCTATGTGCAGGTCTCCTCTGCATTCCATGCCCAACAAAGCTCCTTTGGCACGCTTCGCTTGGGTGGGGACGCTGGAGCTTGGCGGGATTCCATCGTGGAGTTCCAGCCATCAAAAGGATCGCCGCCTGCATCACTTCGCTTTACCATGCAATGCGATGACAAAGAACTGAAGGAGGAGACTGTACCGGCACAAGGATCTCAAGGCGCCTGGCAAAGCATTGGACTTGCCTTGGAAGATAAGATTCAAACAAGCTCCAAGCTACTAGGAACAAAGGGCATCGCTACTAGGAACAAGGACGCTACTAGGGGCTCCTGGCCTTACTACTAGGAGCAAGAAGCTACTATTAGACCTTTTTCCTATGTTTTTTAAAGAAAGGTGTCAGTTCGAACCGATCCTTCACGCATCGACCGCATTCGACCGTCAGGTGTGACTGAAATCTGGTCAAAGATCCCATTGTCTGAGAGGGTTACCGCTTTGGAGCTGGATTCTGATACGGCCAATGGTCGTGCTGGGATTTGGATGTTTGCCGGAAATCTTTTTCTCCGCATTATAGGTGCAGCCTGGCTGATACCAGAGAGTCTTTGACACCAAAAACATCAAAAAGCTATTGAACTATTACAGTGAATGCACCAAGGAATCTGAAAGAGGTCCCCAAATGTGTGGTCAATGAATGAGATACAACAGCATGCCTGTCACACACACATGTATACTATTGTATACTGTACATATGTGAAAGTTATTGCTTTGATTTTCTAGGAATGAAGAGTGGCACTGTGGCACTTTGTTTTAAGCATTTTTTAGCATCCAGCTGCAGGTACCACGAACCGAGAGCCTTCTTGGCTCCCACTGTTGCAGATCCTTGTCACAGCTCGAATATTTCCATGGGATCGACGCGGTTCAGAATGAGCTGCGAAACTTGCCAGACTTTTAGTGACATGTCTATGCTTGGCATCCTCACCTCATGGCGAATTGTCAGTCAACGTTTTCCATGTTTTGACCCGACGTGTATTTGATAGTGGGCCAGGAAAGTTTGAAGTGCTCGTGGGAGAAGTGGAACAACCTGGAGTCCTCCGAGCACATCGCTACACGTGGCAGGATGACCCTTGGCAGCCACGAGATACACTTGGCCTTCTCTTTGTGTCACTCATATTCAATCCAAAGATGCAATGCTGATCCACTTAGATTCAACGAGATCAGACTCAGTGCATTCCTCAGGATGCAGTACCCAATCCTATAGGGCAGTTTCTTTTGGATGCTCGCCCCAACGCGGAGAGTGGTGGATCTGCGGAGGTGCAGCTGGAGAATGGCTGTGTTTTGCACCAAGATCCCGACGCTCGCCACTTTTGCAACTTCCTTTGTTTTCCCTTTTGCTTGACAGAACGCATGGCAGTGGCAGAACGCATTGAAGCTAGCGTGCGGCTAGCGGCTTACAAGTTTAAGTTGAGTCGAAGTGTCCATTACCAATATCAGACATGGCTTCACTGGTCCTGATGGTTACCTGATTCTCATGATTAGTTCATTCTATATCTGAGGATGGCAAACAGCTTCGTTGGCGCATCCATGAATGGGGCCCCGATCCCTTCACCGTACCAGAGCCAAGTGTGGAAAGCGAGCCAGAGCCTGCTCAAGACGCCCAGCAGGTCAGAAGGTTTTTGGGTTCATTTTGGTTCAATTCTTCCTCAGAAAGAGCACCCCTTACACCGCCGCTGCAGATAGGATGATTTGCAGAACAGGAATGAATGAAGCACTCAAGGACGTAGGCAGCAAAAAAACTCTCAACAGGTTCAGGACCGCAGCTGAATCCTGCAAGTGTTCGACCTGAGGGGGATTTGAGACATGATTTTGGGGGAGACACTCGGCAGAGAACTTGAACTTAAACTCAAACCACAAAAGGCACACATAGCAGATTAGGTGATTGGCAGAATATCATTTAGAAAGTTTTATTAAAACAAACATCCAAAGGCCGTAAGTCTCAGACCGTCCTCAGTCTGCCTCCAGAATGAGCCCCCACCACCCCTTGCACCGCTAAATTGAAGACTGTCCCACACGGACATGTGTTGTGTTAAGATGCTTTAAGGCTTTGCGCTGCTGGCCGTCGTCAAGCTGAACCCAGAACTGCCAATGCCCTGACTTCATCCAACTTCACCTCTCTAAGTGACCGTTCTAAATTGACTTGAAAGTCGGCTTTTGCGGCCTCAGAAAGACCAATGCTTTCGCGTGGCCTGAGGCAAGACCCCATTTGACCTGGCCAAGGAGAAGGGCAAGGAGAAGGTGATGGGTGTGCTGCGTCCCGTGCCTTGGCGCTCCGAGATTGGTCTTCATGTTCCACAGTATGTGTTTTGAACATGGGTGACGTTTCGAAAGTTGCAGAAACTGCGACGGAAGGCAGTTGACAACCAATGTTCACGGATCGGTTTCGCTGTATTTGTCCGTTCTTCACAAAACACCTTCGGTGTGAACTACAAGCTTATAGGCGCATAGAATGTTCAACCCGGATGCGAATCACCTCTCCATTCCTAGGATTTGTTTCATGCAGCTGGGCAGGTCTTTGGCGGCAGTCGAAGCATATCTTCATTCGGCCACCAACGGTAGATGTCCAACGATGTCCAAAGAAGAATTCTCAGGTCCGCGTGCTGCTTTTGAGTGGGGATGCCGTGCCCTGCAGCTTGGCAAGCAGGAAACTTTCAGATTGGTTAGTACCGAGCTGGCACCCTTGGTGGTGGAGTTTGGAGAAGCAGTGATCTTGGGTCAAGATTCCTTCTTGTTCTGTCTCATATAGCAGAACATGGCATCACTTGCTTGCCAAAGATTGAAATTGATAACTTACAGTTGACAACATCACAAGCACTGAAGGCCTGCCCACGGTTTCAGCATCACTCGATTGAGCAACCAACCAACTCCATGTCGTGTCATGTCGTTCGGAATAAGGTGACCCTCAACCTGATCGCACAGTTAGGGACCTCCGAGAAGAAGTGCAGCACCTTGGCTTCGATATGAAGCCCTGAGGTTTGCTCCATTGTCGACTTCCCAAGCAATCGATGCAGATGGCCTGCACTTACCACCAGCTTTGCACAATTGTTTGCGCTTTGTATCCCTTTGTCGTGCTCATTTCAGCCACCCTGCCCGCCTGAAGATGCTGAGCATTTACCGTATACTTCGAGAAACAATGGTTCTTGAAGATTGCCACAGATGTGCTCAGATTTTCTGTGTTGGTTCCATCATGCATGCTTACTTGCAGATTCCCTGTATCTGAGGAAGAAGCTGAAACTTAAGGACACCGAGATCCAGCTGATCGCAAGTGGCGGCGAAAAGTTGTGCCTGTGGCTAGTTGGGGTGCTTTATGCTGTTTCGATTTGTGTTTCGGGCAAGCAGATCGACAGGGAAGATGTTTGTTGTGGTCGAAGCCGAAGCTGCGTTTTCCCTGTGTGTCATCTCGATGCCAACTTGCACTGCGACAAGCTACCTGCATAGCCACGTGTGCACTTCAAATCTAGGGCTCATGTCCATCATGCAATGACCCACAGGGATCTCAATTTGGCACATGGAGAAGTAAGTCAGTTTGAGCAGTAGGTCAAGGTCTGTTTTGTTAGAGAAGAAGGCTGGCACTACGCGGTTCTCCAAGAAGGAGATTGTGTTTTGCAATAGGTTGCACTCTTTGCAATAGGTAGCAATAGGTTGCACGCAGCTAACAGCTAACATGTCTTGCAGAGTCAAATTACCGCTTCGACTTATGTTATAGCAACTGCAACTGATGTTGAACATCAAGTTCTACTACATGCCTCCCTCTCCCTGGAACAAGTACAACAACAGAGGTGTGTTCTTCTGAAGTCGCTGTTCCAACCATTTGGCACCTGTCGTCCAGAAGAGAAGACTGTATGAATGGATGAGATGTGATGTGATGGTTGTATGTACTCGATGTTGGATCTTACTGCTCTCTCTGCCAGGCGAGATGAACAGACGCTCGGCGAAGCCAGGGTGAGCTACAGCGGCTCCCTCACTGCGGAGATCGTGGCTTGACTGCGGTCAGCGCCATTTGCACTTGCCCATTGGTCACGCGGTCATGCGGTCACGCCTGGCGTTTTTATCCACGTGAATTCTATGTTTCTATGCGTCGATTTGTGGACCTAAAAAAGGCTCCGGAAACTGTTGAGGTCTTGAAGAGTTGGAGATAATACGTGTGGTGAGTCGGAACTCGTTGAGGGCATTTAGCACCTGCGGTTTGTGGTCCTTTTGCTATGCACGCGGTTGCTGCGCAGGTAGGCCAAGACAAGGATCTGCAAAAGGTACTTGGAATGCATTGATACTTTTTCTTGCTTGGGTGTGTGACGAGTGGGAACTTGCAGGTTTGTTTAACGATTTGGTTAAACAGATGCAACATGTGCTAGTCCAAAATACAAGGCAGTGGCATCCTGCTACCCCCTACCAACAAACAGCACGATCGATGCACTACCAACACAAGATAAGGCACCTGACGAGGCAATGCTGGGCGATTCTGCTGGCTCAGGCAGTTTGATGCGCTGATGTTGTAAGTTTGATGAGTTCATTTTGCAGACACAATGTTGGGGGCTTTTGGAAACTGCCTATAGACATGCCCTGGCTCTAGCAGGTTTTGGTGAGCAGCCCGTGCAGAGTGAGTCAATGAAGGAGCGTTCCTGGGATGTTCACATCAGAGGGGTTGAAGTTCACGACGTTCAAAAACTCTTGATGACTTTCCAAATGCTGCATTCTTGATGTGTTTTTCTTGAACATGTGCAAAGTCGACCATTGCCCAGGACACCGAAAAGAATCTGAAGAAGGCACCAGCCTGCTTGTGTTGGGTGATTCGTTGACGTTTGTTACGCTTAAGCCTTGGAGTTGTTCCAGGCGGAACTGGATGAAACTTGGTGGTTGACGATCCTTTATGAACCTGGAAAGTTGATAAACTCTGAAACTTCAATGCACTTTTTCCTGGTGTTTTATCCTATCTTCTGCAAAAAGAGCTGCTGTTTGGATTCCTCGATATCGTTCAGACTCTGCATTTGCACAAATGGGCATGTGGGAACTAGCTTCCTGGGTTGTCAGGTGGAAGAAGAACTCCTTTCGACCATTGGGTCAGAGGGACTCCTGACACAGCAGAGCATCTCGGCCACCAGTTGTTGAGACCGGGCGAATCATCGGTCGGAAGGAGGATTGCTAATGAGCCTTTCGATCGAAACTATTTCCGCAACATTTCAGACGGAAACGTTTACACTAAACAGACTGAAAGGTTTCAACAGACTCAAACATCGGGAGGGTCATCCAGGAGAGAATCTTGTTAGGATCGTCCAATGCAAAAACCTGATTTTGCATCGATGGTACCCTCAGGCTGCTTTCCACTGACACGGGTGATCAAAGATCATGCCACATGTGCACTCGTTTGTTTGGGAAGAACCTGGATGAACCCCGAAGGACAGAAGAACCTTGCTGTGAACAGTTGTGGACAGCCTGCGATCGTTCCCTCGTGTCTCAGGATGTGTCACCATTTTGACAATGGTTGGCTTCACAGCACAAGAATCCAAGGCTTTGCTCAAGGAGAGCGGGATTCTGGCACGACGTGTTTAATGTTTTCTCTTTTCCAGCCGCTAGGATCTACTTTTAGGCTTTAAGGTACACAACATGGTCCGAGCTCTGAGCTGGACTTCAGGCATGAATAGGCTTCAAAGCTTGAATGGTTCGTCCTCGACCCTTTGGACTGCTTCCGGTTTTTCGATCGAAGACGATCCCAGCCCAACAGCTCAAGTTTCGGAGGATTACGCTCAAGAGCATGAGGAGATCAGTGCCTTGGATAGGATACGCAGCTCTCTTGAGAGCTCTTCACAGAGCGAGCAGAATCTGAACATGCTGACAGCGATGGGCCTTAAACTTGTTTTTGAAACATTGTTGAAACATCACACAGTCTTCATTGCAGGCAATATGAAAAGCGTTAGAGGGACGTTCTTCTCGGTTCGGAGAAAGAAAGCATGGCAACAAGCCTTTCTTGACTTTCTTGATTGTCAACGGCTGCACACCTCTCCCTTTGGAGCTTCAAGGGATGCCATCAATATAAACTAAAGTATCGTGGCAGGTGGTAAGGGAGAATACGCATGCATCAGATGTAAAAGTCACAGGAATCTGACTACAAGAGCCCAGGCGTCAGAGACTTTGTTGACCTCCTCCATGTCAAAACTGCAGCGCCTGGAGCGGTGTAACGCTCAGCTTCCGAGGCCCTGAATGGTGCTTTAATTTGCAGAAAGCATCAGAAAGCGGCGCGAATTACTAGCGAAGATTCCGTGCGACCTGTTTTCACAGCAGTCATATGCAGTTGCGTGTGTTTTATCGTATGGCACTAAGCTGTCCCGCATAGTTTTGTAGAAGTCAAGCTAAGATTTTGATGTTCCTTGTTTGATCTTGATCCAAGGGCAGTTGAATGGTCATGACTGCCATTCCCGAAACAACTGGTGTAGCTATGGTCATCAGTATTTGATCCAAAACGTCAAGTGACGACAGCGTTGGGAGGGTCCGTTCCAAGGCACCTCCAACCCAGCATGAGGCGCGACCGGAAGAGTTTACGGAGGTTTGAGCTGCTGCTGTTTGTGACCGAGCTGAGGGTTTTTGAACAAGGTGAAAGGATATGAAACATGTCAAGATGTCATCGGCACTCAATAGGTCAAAATGTTTGGAGACTGAAGAGAGAGAGAGAGAGAGTGAGAGAGAGAGATGTCTTGATGATTTGATTCTTTGTGGCTTTCCTTCCTGGTATGCTTTACAATGCTTTGCCTTGCCTTGGAGGATCTCCCCGAATGTGGCGAAGTCGTTCACTCCCCCAGTGGCATCACCTTCTTCATACCAACCAAAGTGACCCAGCAACGGGTCAAACCCACCGCAGAGGTCGTGAGAGACCTCACATCTGTGGACCTGGCGTCGCTGCAGAAGCAGCTGGAACCGAACGAGGCGGTGTTTCATCCCGTCTTCCGTTTGGCGCCCCATGACACCACCTTCCAAGAGCCCATCTGGCTCATCATGCCAGCTTGCGTTGGAGCCAGCAAAGTATGGCAATCCAGCGAGGAAGGATGGACCGAAGTGACCACGGTGTCCTTCCAGGACGGATACATCGAGGTGCAACTGCAGCACTTTTGCCTCGTTGCAACAACTGGTGTTCCAGGGCCGATCAAAGCCATTGGCTTCTTGAAACCAGGCCCTGCACCCCGAGCCAAGCTGACTTTCTGTCACATCGGCTGTACGTACTGCTATACGGTTCTCAACGAGCATTACTCGAGTGATCCGGACTACTTGCTTGGCTATGTGCAATGTCCGGGTTTGGCACATGTCGGCAATCGGCAGGCAGTCGAGGTCTCCCAACAGCAAGTTGTCCTCGAAAGGGTCAACTTGGACTCGCACGCCCTTCCAATCCCATCGACTGTGCTGCAAGCAGAACCCACCAGCTTCATAGTAGACATCGAAAACCAGCAGTACACATTCAATCATCCCAACCAGGCCCACCCCAGCCATGTCTCATCTAACGAAACTGCACCAGAGCCGCCTCGCAGAGCACCGGCAGTTGCTTCAGGCTCCAGTTTCTTCCCAATCCTCTCACATGAACTGTTAGCGCAACCAAGCAGCTCCTCCGCAAACATTCCGACTCCGCCACAAGCCCCACCGCTTACATCATCAGCACAGCCACACACTGGCACCCTGTCAACAACACTGCCACCCGCTGCCGACACAGCACCAGCACTTCTTGACATCCCAATCCCATCTTTGTCCGGTGCAAGCAGTGCTACCTGCCCAGTGGCCGCTTCTGCACCATCATCACTTGCTGTGACTCCCAGCACAGCAGCTCCCCCAGCTGGCCCTTATCCACCCGCTCCGGACAGCTCAGCCGCACCAGTGCCACCGGATGTGCCTCCAGCTACTCGCCTCATGATCGAAGACCGCTCCAGATCCCCAAACGATTCTCAAACCCAGGCAGAGATGCAATCGGTTTTGAGTTTTTTCTCGTTTGCTTAAACAATCAAAACTGCAGCCAAGCTGTGTTTGTGTAATGTTAATCTGATTGTTTCAATGCTTTCAATCATAGAGAGCTTGGGTGTGTGGCTTCACTTTGTTCAATGACACCAGTCATGGCACTAGACTTCGCAGGTTGTGAGCAGCTCAAGACCCCGTGTGACCTGGCATGGAATCAGATTTGGTCCTGTGTGTCATACAGGTGCAGGTTCCATCCCACTCCATGCCTACCTGAACCCAAACCATGAGTAAAAATGGATCCTTCAAAAAAATTGCACTTGTTTTTTTGCCCAAAGGGCCAGGGAAGGAGTGGTGCTTGATGTGTTTGCCTGCAAGAAGGAGCTGCACCATCTAACGTTTGACATCAGTCTAACTTGGGGCCTTGCAGATCAACCCTCATCCCGCTTGGATTCCTCCGGCTCATCCCGGTTCGAGCCGAGGTTGGGCGGCTCTTCTTTGGCCAAAGGAACCGTCCGACGCCCAAGTACACGTGGCACCGTGCGGCACCGGGCGTGCGTGCGACGCCTAACACCAAGCTCCCCCCTCTTCTGCTCTGCGACGATCAAGAGAGGATGTGTCATCTTCAACATCTTCCCATCTGGAAAAGAGCGCGGAATCTTTTCATGGGAGAAAGTGCACAGGAAGAGATGCAACATGTTGAAAAACATGAATCGGGGAAATGAGCCAAGTGTATAAGAGAGCCTGAAAAATGTTTCAGTGGAGCTGCTTTTTCACAACTTCCATAGCTTGGGTTTGTCCCAGTAGACCTGTAACAGGACCTGTAGAGAAGAACATCACTATTTTTGCACAAGGCCTGCAAACCTAACCATCATCATCCACTGAAACCTGGTGATAGGATAGACCCAACCCAGGAGGCCCACAGTTTTGGTTCCAACCAGCTTCTTTGCCAAGCGTTGAGGCGCGGCCCCGGCTGTTGTTCCCATCGGAAGCCCAGTGCCTTTGCCTTCAAGCGCACAGGCCGGAAGCGCAGATCAAGAGGTTCTAAGTGTTCGGATCTGCGGATTGCGGATCTGGAAAAAGAATTGATTAGTTATCACAGAATCAGCAAGGTCAAAAGGGTCATCTCGAAGAATGTGATGATTCGCAAGTCTGCAAAGTTCTCGTTTGAGCACTTTGCCCCAAAAGCACGGCCGTTCGTGCAGTTTCTGACATCTGTGTGAGGTGCCGCGACTGAGGAGATCAGCCGATGGCGCGCGGATAGGCATGTTTTCCGCTAGATTTGATGGCGGCGAAACTGAAAAGCAGTTTCGCGCCATCCACCAGATCTTGGTTGGGAATGGCTACGAGGTTCTGATGGTGTCGGTGAAAGAGGGTCAGAGCTTTGGCATTGAGACCACCAGATACCTGGGCCGCTTAAAGCGGGAACGGGGCGTCATGCTTTGCGTGTGTACCGAGCACTACGCCGAGATGACGGCGTCGCAATACTCCAGCTTTGAGGAGCTGAAGTTTGCCAAGACCTATGCTGAGTTTATCAAGATCGTTCCGCTGAAGGTGGCAGCGATCTATCCTCCACGTCCTCCTTGTAGAGGGCCGCAATCGCCCGATCATCGCGATGAGCACATGGATGCTCAGAGCTTTGTGGATTGGGTTTTTAGCCCAGATCGACTTCGCCTCGAATGCATGGGCAAGTCTGAAGTTGAGATTGCAGAGGCAATCGCGGTCTGTTTGCATGAACGCTGAAATCTGCCAGGTGTGATGTTAGAAGCGTTTGAGCTGCAGGAACCAAGCTCTCCACTTCAGAAAACCTCGCCTCTTTGTCGGTTGTCAAGTCAATTCAATAGTTTTTGTGGCGAATAGCAAGTTCAGTATATGAATTTAGCAAGCAGATGAACTTATTCTTTGAACGAAGCTCGCCTCACGAATTGCGAACCAGACCTTGGTTGTTCTTCACATTGGCAGATTTTGGCGACACTCGCACCCAGTGATTGCACACCAGACGACACTGGATGACAGAAAGATTGCTGCTTCTTCTAGGGCAAGGCTTACCGGTTACAGTGGCCGAGCACATGTTTTGCGATAACTTGTAAAGTGATGCCTCAAAGAGTGTGTGTTGTGGTTTGGGATCAGCTAACGCCCGATGACGTGAGAGTAATTGGCACTTGCGTCATTTTGTGTCCGCCCCGCATTCGTTGATTAGGAGCCCCATTTCCCTACTCCGTCACGTGTTCAAGGTTCCGAGCTGGAGCTGTGTGTTTATATGTGCTGAATCCGCACCATCCGAAAGAGACAAATCCGAATTTGGTTTGAATTGTCAACGAGTTTGGAGCCTCAGATTGTTTGTTTCACACCACTGATCTTCCGTTAGTTTGCCCTTTGTGCCTCAGCGGTCCACTCTAGCGTGGAGTAATGGAGTGCAAAAAAAACGCGTTGCGCGTGCACCGCTCATTTGTTGCAGAATTAGTTGATTTCAAAGCAATGAATCATATGCATTCATATGCTACATGGTCCTTGAATGATCAACCTCGAGCTCGCCATGAGGTTCTCCAATCAGGTGATCCAAATCCAGAAGCCTCTCCGATCTCAAATCATCTTCCAAAAGCTTCTTTGAGCTCTTCATCTTCATCCTTTTCAACCACATCTCTCTTTTCTTCCGCCTCATACCCGCCTCGTTGGGCCGTTAAGGTATGTCTTGCTGGAGCAGATCGGCGAGGGCTCCTCCGGGCGCGTGCACCGGGGCCTGCGGAAGTTGGATCAACAGCAGGCGCCGTTGGCCGCGCGCCGGGCGCTCGGTACGGTAGGTGTGACATGAGGGTTGGTTTGGTGGGCCTTTTTGGGGGGGTGATGTCGGTTTCTGTTTTGAGGGGAGTGGAGGGTTGTGGGGGGGAGTTTTGTGTGTTTTTTTGGTTGGCTGTGTCCAAAGATGACCCCAAATGTCCCAAGTGCACAGGGGTCCAACAGAGGGTGGAACATGGAGTGACCCGCCTCAATTGTGGATTGACACGAGCCCAAGGTGTTCCAATCGAGGTGGCGTAGCAGTCAATGCAGCCATTATAGTTAGTGAGTTCATCTGAGTTCCTCACCACTGATCATCAAAAGGAGACAATCTGGTTCAAAACAACAAGCGAACTTGTCGGGTGCAGATTGTGTTTTGCTCTGGCCCGTGGGTTGTGCTGTCGCAGTGCTGTCAGGTGGCGTTGAAGTGTTTGGAGGCGAAG
>JAOBYK010572778.1:0-11765 GCA_025434845.1 Phenganax subtilis
TTTCACTCGGAAATTCAACCGCGTGAAGAAATACTGAATAGAGTACCAAAGGCTAACCCAGGGATACCACTGAATGTGATGATGGTGGGCTTAGATTCCACATCTCATGCCCATTTTCAAAGGAAGCTGGGCTCCATATATAACTACCTGAAAGAAGAGTTGAGGTCGTACATTTTTAATGGGTATTCGATACTGGGAGACGGGACGACAGTTGCACTCATTGGGATGTTAGTTGGGCGGCATTTTGACGAGTTGCCCGAGGGTCGGAAAGGGTGAGATTTCATTCCAAATTGTAGCTCATTCCTACGTGCCAAATTCAATTTCAGCTTATCCTTGTGCCCTTTTTTTCGTACAGAAAGTTCAGTGCGAAATGTCTAGATCGCTGGCCATGGATTTTCAACGATATGAAAGATCATGGCTACGCAACTTACTACAATGAAGATGAAGTATTCAATGGTGCTATTACGACACGACTCAAAGGATTCTGTAAACCACCCATCGATCATTACCTGCTTCCCTTCTGGTACTCAGCTTTAGAAAAACACGCTAGCATGTACCAGAAGATGATCAGCGGTGTTAGCTACATTAAAGGCCATTGTTTAGGCCCTGAGGCGATATATAACATCAGCTTTAATACTATCAAGAGTTTCTTTGAAGCATACCCTAAAAAACTAAAATTTGGTTTTCACATGAACTCAGATTTCTGCCATCACGAAGATTTCAATTTTATTTCTCTTGTTGAAGATGAATTATTACGTTTCATAAAGTATTTCAAAGAGAAAGGTTATCTCAATAATACTATCCTGGTGTTGTTTGCTGATCACGGGTTACGATATGGAATTGTAAGATCCACTGTGCTGGGACGCATGGAAGAGAGATTACCATTTCTATCCTTGACATTTCCACCATGGTTTGAAAAAAATTATCCAAAGCTTCATGAGAATTTGCAGAGGAATGTTAAAGTATTGACCACGCCGTTTGATCTACATGCTACATTCAAGCATCTTCTTTCTTATCCTCAGAAACCAGAGGGCCTACCTCATGGCAAAAGTTTATTCACTGATATAGGTTGGAGGACATGCAAGCAAGCTGGCATACCCTTACATTTCTGTCCATGTGTGGACTGGAGTGAAGTTCAGGTACAATGACACCACATTTCTTCATGTGCTCTTGCCACTTAATGTCCTGACTAAACTATCTGTCAAGGTGTTTGTCAACTGGTCGAGTAGCAATCAGTGTTTTCATTAAGATTCATCATAGCAGGCTGTATTTCAAAATTAGGCGTCTGCGCTCAAAAATTGCCAGAAAGCCAAATTTTAAATTTTGATAAATTTATTACTCTAGGGGAGGTTATATGAAGTATTCCGAATTATTAAATAACAGAACGACAATAACGCAGTGCAATAACGTTGAAAATTGGTCTGCAAAGACCATAGAAACAAAAAGGAACGGCTGTATTATTTGATTTCCTGTGAGTAAGATTTTAAGAATTTATCGTTCGGAGATACAGTACATGCAGCAATAAATTTACGAATATATATACTCTACTCGTTTCTATATTATTTTCAGACTGATAGGAAAATAACCGGCTGTCAGATGCGAAATAGGCGGCGGAAAACCGCCGGTAGCCGCCTCTTAATGAAAACACTGAGCAATGCACCCCTGTGCAGCGAACTTTTTTCATTTAACGCAAGACAAGGTGATTGTACTCGTCTTGTTCGAGTTCTTATAACTTTGTGGCTCAACTGTTTTTTCCCAGGTTGATCATGAAGACATCAAGAGAAGTGCACAAGCGGTAGTTGATATGATAAATGAAAGGTTGATCAAGAACGGTGTGCAGAGAAAATGTGCTAAGCTAAAATTAAAACGAGTCATGTCAGCACTCGTAATCACATCCAAAGGAGAAGAGGATGAAGACTTGAATGCAGGCAGAAGATTCACTATGACGAAGACATTGAAAGGTAAATGTCCTCTGAGTAGTTGAAAAAGTGGATAACAGTCAAGGAATATTAAAGGAATTTTTTCTTCCACGTAGGAGGATGCATGTATCAGCTGCAACTGGAAACATTACCAAACAACGGAGTTTACGAGTCTACAGTACAGCTGATCAGCGGTATCCCCCAAGTGAATCCACATCTAAGCAGAGTGAACGAGTATAATGATCAGAGTGATTGCATAAGAAAGACTTATCCATTATTAAGAGAGTTTTGCTACTGCATTGCAAAAACATAGTAATAAACAAAACGCACTGATCAACTCAAGTACATAATTAATTTCCCAAATTTGACATCAAAAAAAAAAGATTATGTGAAACAAAGAACAAAAAATTTCACAAAATCATTACAGAAGATTTATTAATGTTAATTTATGGCATTATTTAGCATACAGTACAATGGAATTGGGGAATTGGGGTAATTCATTAGTGCAAAAGAATATTTAATCTCTTGATGGTTAAGTTCAATACGACGTAAAGCAACGTAAAACACAAATGATGAACTATGCCATAATACACGCTTGTAAATAAGACTCAAGATTAAACTTCGCTGAAGGGTTCCTCCCAACACTTCCGCTTCGCAGCAACTGCCTTTCAAAAGACCTCATCAAACATTTAGTCCTGGCAATCATTTGAAGGAAATCATCTAAATCTATGCAACCATTCTTGTTCGCAAACCTACGAACATAAATAGCGACAGTCTTTGGGCTTACATCGAAATCCTCAACTTCTCTCAGAGCTTGTACCAACTCCCTAGTGTTCATATCAAAGCTCTTGTCCACGTCATATTTCTTGAAAACGCCATACCAAGTCTTTAAGTCTCTCCAAAGTTTAGAGAACTCATCGTACTCCACGCAAGAACTGTTATCAGAGTCATACAACAACAGTAAACTTCGACAAGTCTCCAAATTAAACTTGTACTCGCCCAACTCACGACGAAAGCAAGTCTGAAGTAGATTTTGTAATTCAAATGCATCAATAACTCCGTCATCACCAGCTACCTTCTCAAAAATCTGTAAAATTACTCGTTCTTTGCTGTCAATGTGAACTGTCCTTCGTCTACGTCGTCTTTGTGCCTCTGGTATCACTTCAAACTCCTTGAAGTTGAACGCCATGTTGGACTTAAGAAGTTTAAACTATATCACTCTTGATTCAAATACAATGTAAACATCACTGTAGGTGTTTTTGTAAAAACAGTGGGACCAGGAAGTGTGTGGGTGGTCATTACGTCACAATAGGGTCGTAAACTTTGGTTATCGGAAGTAATCCGTCTGAGCAGGCGTTAGAAAATGGCAGGGATTGAAACAAGTAGTCAGATAAATATTAGTTCTCCCCGCCAAAGTTATATTAGTCTATTGTTTTCAAAAGCGCACAATAAGCTTTCTTCACCTTGTTAAATTTGGCATAATTACGACAAACAACGCATGGGTGGAGTTCCCCAATTAACAATGATTTACCTTACGTTGTTCTACCGTGGGTGTCAGTGAGGTACTTAAGTCAGCGGTGATTGATCCAAACTTGATGTAGCATCCGATGTAATGTCACAGCTCAATGATGAAGAAAGACTGTCTAATATAGTAGTGGCTTGAGACGTCGTCCGCGAATTATCGTCCAGTAGTTGTCGTAGTAATGACTGAGATAGAATACCCTGAGCGTGCCAGAAAGCATTTTTAATTGATATTACATCAATATACCTGCGCCTTTAATGGGACAACGAAGACTAGGTACCAGGCAAGGCTGGGTGTACTTTTCTTACCTCATAATGATCTTCATGCTGAAATTTGTGCAGCTGCTCTTCGATCGCTAGTAATCGCTGTTTCATCGCACGACTTTCTTTCTTCTCTTGCAAAACTAACTCACCAAACGCTGAAATATAATAAAAAGAAATTGATCTCCACATCTCATTAATGGACAAAAACAATTTATCATTTCCGCACTTGGAGTGTCTTCTTCTGAACGAAAACTTTCAGGTTCACTTCTTGGTGTTTCACTCTAAAAACACAAGAACGTATTACTTGAGATACAAGATGAAACAAGACAAATGCAATGATTAATAACAAATAACCAAGAGGCGTCAAAGAACAGACAATTCCAACGTACTTTCAAAGACCACACATCTTGTTCATGATTTAATGTTCGTTCACACAAAACTTCATACTCCTCTACAGGCATCAGAGACTGAAGACGGCTAAAAAACAAATCAACTATTTCGTTTTCCAAAGCAACACAATCTGCTCAGCCTGATTATCGGTTTAAGAAATTCCTAACAAAACTGGCTTTTCATATGAAAGAACTTTTTACTTACAAGTCAATGTCAGCTAACTGGTCAACTTCTTCTTTGCTAGGTACAAAACCGTTCCCATATAAAATCAAGGAATCTTTATCCACTGCAGACTAAAACAGAAAATTGCCAAAATGGTTTGAAAATCTTAAACAATAAACATATAGCGCGAAATTAGTACAAGGTAATTGCTACAGGTGAAAGGGAGGGATCTTAAAGATCTCAACAGTTTGTCAATAGACCTCTTCCATAAGATCTCCAACGTCTGAAAGGAGTTCATCCAAACGTTTCTTTTCCTCCTCTGTCATGGCCACGATGTTACTAGCGTCTGCAGCAAGCTGAAATAACCAGAACAAAACTCTAAAGTTAGAGATCTTTGAGATTTATATAAATTCACATACTCCGTCTTTCCGCTTACCAATATATTGCGCTTTATAAAATCTTTAGATTTCATTTTGACATCTTTTTTATTCTTTTGATTGTTTCTCTTTACTTGTTCCTTGGTAGCTTTGCTTTCATTCATTTTACTTTTGTTTTCCTCCTTAGTGGACACTTCCTCTTCACGTTTCCGTTGTAGTAATCTTTCCTCGCTCACCAGAGGTTGTGTGGCAAACAGCGGAGTCACAGGAGGAGAATTGTCTATCACACTATCTTGATCTAAAATAAAAGTAACCTTTGGAATTAATAGATATTTGAATTCTCATGACCAACATGAAAAAACTGTTTTGTATTGTGTTTCAGTCAATAATTCTCAAGAAAAGTTAATACAGCTGCATCTGTGCTATAACACAATGTTATGAATCACCTATATCATCTGGTGCCCCTAGAGCTAGCATATGAGCAGGAGCAAGATCAACTGGTTTGCCAAGTTCAATATCACGACTTTTCTCCAGTTTCTCAATATGTTCCCTCCACATTCTCTCTTGGTTACGGCGTTGTTGCTTCACTTCTTTTTCTCTCTGTTAAAATTCAGATATAGCTCTAGATACACAGCTCTACTTTTGTAAAATTTTGCAAACTCACCTTCATTTTTTCACTCAAAATATTATCAAGTTTTTGGATTCTTTCCATTCCCTTCCGTATTTTAGGATCCACATCATCTTCATTGTAACCTTCCGTGGTTGAACTATTCTCATTTTCTACCGTCTGTGTTTTAGGATTTACGTTAGACTCCTTGCTTTCTTTCTGGTGATCTAGATCGATTTGGTTGAATACTTCAATCTCATTCTTGCCAAGGAAAGATTCCTCTTCATCTGTGTTTAAATCCTCAGTAACTTCACTGACAAGAATATCTTCTTCAACCTTGCAAGAGGAATAGATAAACAAGGTCTAATTTCTGTCTCAAAAATCTCTCTGAAAAAAAACTCATATTCAAACCTCATAATTGCTTGTTCTGGGAGTTGGTTCTGTTAAAATAAAGCAAGTAGTACTTTTAAGACATAGATTGATGGATCGATCACACTAATTAACGAATGTTCAGAAATTGATTTTAAAGTTGGTTTACCTTCAGGGGGAAGGATGTCTAGAGAATGCTGCACTGAGCTGGATGTCGATCTCTTTAAATTAAAAACAAAGTGGTAAACTTTCCAAGAAATATTGAACGTGTTTCAAGAACTTGGTTCACATCAAACCGGGAAAATGTGCTCTGAGGGTATGCAAATGTTTGGGTGTATCTTTCAAACTATCATAACAAATATTCGATGGAATTGATAAGTCATAAGTTCAAGTACAAGTATTGTTCAAATAAAATCCAAAGGACAATATGGAGAACCAGCAAAGTTAATGACCAAGTTGCCCCCCCCCCTCCCCCCTCCCCATAAAAAATATAGAAACACGAAGACGAGTTGAAATGTCAATAAATCATACCGCAGAGGACCGACTACTACATCTCTTGCTTGTTGAAGCTGGTCTGCTAATATACTCCAAGCTAGAAAAGAAATCGTCAATTGTCAAGCATCAGACCTTCCAACTCTCGCGCATTTTGCCTGAGACACACGCCTTTCAAACATTCTCATGGTCACACGCATAGACATTATTTTTCTCACGAAAAAGCGAAAAAGTAGGAAGCCATTTAACTTTTTGTTTTAACGCTTCTGTTGGATTTGTTTAAACGCTTAACGGGACATTTCCACTATGGCAGTTTTGACCGCGCGGGCGAAGCGCACAGTGTTGAATATATGCTGTTGCTGATCGTCCGCTTTTGATCTCGCGTACACACGGAGAAAATTGAGTTCATTTTAGCTTTCCTGCACGCGAGACCAAGCGCATACAGACAACAACAGAGTATGTTCAAAACTGTGCGCACGGCCCGCGCGGCCAATATGGTCCTGGTGGAAAATATCCTTGATACACCAACATGTTCAAACTTTGGCGAAACCGCAAACTTCATTTTGTATCATGCATAACGTCAATACTTCATTTTACACCGAACACAATTTCGGCTTTGGAAAAGGATTTCCTTGGTTCGATTCTGACAAACGACACTTCCACTATTTAATAAAATCAACTATTTTTTTTCTTGTCCATTGAAACAATCTACAACCTTCAAACGGCACAAAATAACGATTTCAGATGAAACATGGTTTGAAAAAATTTTTTGCGACCCTTAAAACCGAATTTTTAGATTTTTTTAATCTACGCATGCGCAATGCGCGCATCTGCACCACTACAATTACACGTGCACTAAATAACGTACATATAAGAAGCTAGAAGAGACTAGGGGTATATGAGTTGGCTGCTAATCACGAGTCTTGGAAGAAGGTCAAGTGAATCTGCAACTAGTTGCACGGCCCAGGGACTGTTGCTTGGTCTCCCTCCGGAGCTTCCCTGACGACGGTAAAGCGGGACTCATTCCACTGAAGATAGCGTTCGTTGTGCCGAAATCATGACACGATGTAACATGCAACGATCCAGCAGTTCTACCGGGGGTAGATCTGTAAGTAATACTGGATGCATGGACCGAGGTGGGTTTTTGCACTTTTTTTTAAAAACACTTCAACACATTGTGGTTGTCTCTTACCGAAACTCCTTATCGAGCTTTCGGCTTCTGCCCTATACTTCATGTAAGCATACTATAAAGTACCATAGCTAAAACAGTGCTTGGCTGGTCAGGACAAGAGACAGGTGCTTCTTCAGCCTTTATTGTTTCCCGAAATGACTTCTATTGCCCTCAACCTTATCGAGCTTCCCTCTGGCCGACCTATACTTCATGTAAGCCTACAATATATGACTAACACTATAAATAAACCTGAGAAAGAGACAGATCCTGCTATAGACTTTATTGCTTCCCAAAACTACTTCTGTTGTTCCGCATCCTTCCTAGCATCTCGTTAATGCTCCATACTTCATGCAAGCACAATATAAACCACTATAGTTTAAACACTGCCTGGATATGAGACAGGTGCTGCTCTACTTGTTATTACATTCCAAAACTACTTCTATCACTCCACAACTTTCTCGAGCTTCCCGCTAACTAATTAATATTTTATGTGAGCTAAATACAGCACTATATTTTAAATAATGCCTGGAGAGATTGGTGCTGCTCTAGTCTTTATGGCTTCCAACAGCTATGGCTACGGCACCTTCTCTTGATCGTACTTTTTGCTGACTGTTGCATACCAGACCTTCCAACTCCATGCATGCATTTGTGTGAGGCAGAGGCTAATGCAGTTTAGCAGGCACCTTACGGCACTGACCATCCAAAAAACATAATATTAGATTGCGAACACTGAGTACGCAAACCAGCCTTGTCCTAACCTGGTGTTCGCTAAACTGCATTCTTGCCGCACGGCAAATATGAAATAACCGCAACCTTTCACTTCACACAATGTACGTGTTCCTGCCCTTAACTAGATATCCCTGGATATCCATGACTTTTACTTTTTTTTGAGCTATACTAATGGAACTTATAGCTGCATGCAGATGTTCAGAAAGTGTTACTTTTGAGACTTTCTATGATCTTTTTGTACCTTTTGTACCTTTAAAACATATTTTTAACAAAAACAATGCCCTAAAACGCCAGAAATCCAAAGCTTAAGACTAGCACAGACTATTTTTTATGCTTACCTTCCTTCAGAAACAATTTCCATGCCATTAAATCAGCTACATTGCAAGAAATGAATGGGACGCTATATGTTGTCAAGGCAAGCTGGATACCATATTTGTTTTGCTTCCACCAGTCTTTCCCCCCTGAAAAAATCGTGTTTTTTAATCAGAACTTATTTTACATTTCAAAGAAGTTTAATTCGTAGATATACACTCATATATCTACGGGAAAAGTGTCTCATCTTGATTATAAACTTCGCGAAAGTGTCTTCTCTGTGAAATGTGATCTAAAAGGATTGTTTTGAATATTTTTTAAATCAAAAATTCAGACAAAAAATTTCTGTTGTGACAGGGGGGATGCTTTTTTTATAGCACAAATATACACATTCAAAATGGCTGCCAGTGATTCTGAAAGCGTTCAACAAAACGTCCATGAAAACAACCTAAAAGCGGACGAAGGTGGAAATAATAACGCTTCGTTTCTAGACGAAGTTTATTGGCAAGCATGTAGGGAAACAATTCGCGAAAGGAACCGCTATATGTTTAAAAATTCGCTCATGAGTGATGTCAATTTTTCGGTTGGTTTAGCCGAAGATTCATTGAAACAAATTATCCCTGCTCATAAGTACGTTCTCGCAATCAGCAGTCCTGTCTTCTTTGCTATGTTTTATGGCGGTCTAGCCGAAGCAGAGGACATTGTTGATATCCCTGACAGCAATTATGAATCATTTCTCGAGTTTCTCAGATATATTTACTGCGATGAAGTGAATTTGACAGTCGATAATGTCATGAGCGTTAGTTACGTCGCTAAAAAATACATTGTACCAGCTCTCGAGAAAAAATGCCGTAAGTTTATAGAAGAAGCTGTTGAGCCTAACAATGTTTTCAAATTGCTTTCACTGGCAAGAAAATATAAAGACGAACATGTTGAAAAAACTTGTTGGGAATTCTTGGATAGTGAAACTTACGAGGCAGTTAGTTCTGAGTCATTTTCAGAAATCGACAAAGAGGTCATCTGTGAGTTGCTTACGAGGGACACGTTGCATGCAAAAGAAATTGATCTCTTTCTAGCAGTCAAAAAATGGGCTGAAGTGCGGAATTCAGAAAATGACGAGCTTGTTAAGGAAAGTATTAACGAGGTTGTTAACTTGGTTCGTTATCCAATAATGTCACAGCGAGAATTTGCTGAGCACGTAGCAAAATCGAGGTTGCTGCGTCATGAGGATGTAATTAATATGTTTCTAAAGTTTAATGATACATTGGAGGATGATTCAGTTTTGCCATTTTCTCATGTGCCAAGACGAGGGTACTATCGATGCTCGTTATGGGAGCATGTGTATGACACCCTTGATATCGAGACATGGGATATTGAGACAAGCCGAATGCCAAACACTTTAACATTCTCATCAAACTCGAATATCCTTTTGTGCGGAGTGGGCCTATATGGCAGTGACAACAACAATGATTCATATTCATTTCAAGTTTATGTTTCTGATGAAGATGACACTATGTTACTACAAAGCCGAGGCTCCTTCAGTTGCCATGCGCAGTGTTTTGCCTATGATGTGATTTTCAACAAGCCAGTCAAAGTTCATAAGAACATTTGGTATACCATTCAAGCCACTGTCGACGGGCCCAGGGGTGTATATGGTGGTCAATCTGTTGCCAAGACGACGGGACTAGAGTTGGATACAGATGAGATAAGTTGTGGACCAGTGCGTTTTCTCTTCAAGGATTTGAAAGGTGCTGGAGGACTCAATATGTATAATCACTTTTCAGGATTGTTATATTTTTTGCGATAACTCAATTATTATTGCTGAGAATTATTATCATTGAATTTGATGTCAAAAAACAGTTCAAAAATTGTCAAAGCCATAAGAAAATTTAGTGTGTAGCGGGTAGTTTACAAAAAATGAGTTTATATTTTAACATAAATACTCTCTGTTACAATTTAATCAATATTAGATATTGGTGATATAAAAGTTAATTTAATAATGCATGACTATTGTAAAGTTTATTATTTAACATTTAGTTTGCTAAATATTGAGTGTATATTTTGAAATAAATGTTCACATTACCTGCTTTTAAGTACATATTTTCTGCAAAACAGACTCATATTACAGTCTTCACAACATGCACTGCTGCACAAAATTGAATCACAGTATACCACACCAACTTCCAATCAACATTGGTTACCTAATGTACTTCATCTTCAAAGCCTGTAATTCTTTTTCGGTGAATGTTCTTTCATCTACTGGTAGCCTTGCCAAGTAGTCAAAAAGACCATTTATCACTACAGAAAGAAATATCATTACTACACAAGAGGAATTCATTTGAAGTACTTCAGCCTAGTTTCCATATGGTCAAGACACAATTATTCTACACAGTTGAATTAGAACAGTTTCAAATTAACCATGAGCAGAGCAGTTAGAAGATAAGATGTCTGTTTTCTATGAAATTTACTACTGAGGATATCCAATATTTTGGCTACTGAGGGATATCAACACTTTTTGTATGCAACAGTTAACACCATATGGAAAACAGGCTTTAAAAGCTGCTGTGCTTGGTAGAGTCAAAGGCATTTTTCTAACATGAGACTGAGGCAAAAGTACAGATATTCAGCAGCAAAAAGTTGGAAAAAACCCAAACTAGAACCAACTAAAAACTGAATCATTTTTATTACCTGATCTTTCTGTAGCTGATAAGAACATCAGTATCATAGAGAATCGTTTTGTTTGCGAAATAAACTTCAGTTCATCAAACACAGGACGAGAATCCCTTAATAGATCAAAGAAAACATCTCAAATGTATGTTTCTGATATAGCATCAACAGAAAGTATTTACCTAATGTAGTAGTCATGAAGTATTGAGAAAATTTTCATTAAGAACGTTGATTCTACTGATTCACCCAACACCTTTGGAAGCCGATCTGGAGGAATCACCTGAAATCCATTTGCAGTCCATAATACATCAAGAAAAACTGTCTAATGGGTTGTCTAGTCTATCTTAGGTAGTATACCTTCATGTATGTATATAATAAATCTGGGCTCTTCTCCAAACGTTTCCAGGTTGTTTGAAATTGTATTGAAGAAATGGGAGCTACCAGATCCAAATTCACTGGAACACCATTAAAACTTTTGGTAGTAGCTGCTACACGTGAGGACACTTCAGCCTGGGTATCATTTGAATGAACTGAAATATTTTTGGAGTCTTCTGGTTTACTTGAATGTTGAGAAGCAGTACTTGAATGTTCATCCCTTTTTGCTGGTTTGGTTAAGTGGTTATGATCTTCAATGGTCTTACTATTTTCAGTATTTTCACCGACAGTTTTAATTGGTACAGCAACAGCGTTACTAGAAACCTCATTTGGTAACAAACGCAGTGTTTCAACTAGGTTGGTGTTGCATTCAATGGAAGCACTTTGTTTTTTGTTTTCATCTTCTTCAT
>JAOBYK010572889.1:0-11765 GCA_025434845.1 Phenganax subtilis
TATTATTTCGGCATTCAAATTTACTTGTTTATACGATCAAAATACCCCCGGAGATAAAACTCTAGGGAGCCACCTTACGAAAGGAGAAGAGCTAGTTTCATCTCGTAGGTTTTATGATCCTTTTCATGCAAAGAGTAAATGGACTCAGCCTTTTTAGCTTCAGTGGACAGGTTATTCCAGTGAATAGCTCCATTATACTTGAAACTCTTTTTAAGAAATTCTTTTTTTGGTTTTGGAAGAATTAAATTAGTTTCACAATTCCTAAGATTGTAGGGGGCATCGCCCTCAATGCATCGTTTAAATGATTGTTTTAAAATTGGTTGCATGGTCATTGATTATTTTATACATGAACATAGATTTTGTATAACTGTGTCTTATGTCCAACAGCCCCCAGCGTAATATATTTAGAACGTCCATTACAGATCAAATATCGAAAGTAGAACCCGTTATCACCCTTGCAGCGCAATTTTGCAGTCTTTGAAGCTTGTCTTTAAAACAGCTTCCACAATTGTCCCATAGAGGGCTACAGTAATCAAAATATGGTTACATCAACGTGTAGTTGTATACTAATTTTAATATTTCTGGTTGTACAAATGGTTTCATTCTTCTCATAGCACCAATTCCAGCCCCAACGTTCGCACAAATCTTATCTATGTGTTTTTCCCAGGTGAGCCTTTCATCCAACTCAACACCAAGACATTTGTAGTTTTCGGTCCTGGAGACTGGAAACTACAACTAGTTTCCCTTGGAAAGTGTTAACTAAGCCTTAAAACGATAAACGAGACACAAACGTTTTTGCAAACGCTTGAAAACGGCGCCCGTGTGCACGTAGCCTTAACAACAACTCATCAACAACTCATCATAGACAAAGCTGTTCGAAGCGTAAAGAGGCTAAAGTTGATGCAATGACGATGCAAATCCAGTTTCGTGTTAACGGCGCCATATACCATGACAATAATCGAGAAAACACGATATAATAATTACCTTTCTCATCTCGAGCTTCTCTTATCCGTTTTAGTTTTTCTCGAGCACTGGCCAACTCAACTGGTGTCCCACGAACATATGTTTCACTTTCACAGGCTACGCTTTGGTTTAACAGTGGTATGGGACGCGCAAATGAACGTGCGGGTAGTGACTGTAGTATGTGGGCTTCACTTCCATTTGGGGAAGAGAGGGTCCCACGTCTAGGTGGGAGTGTAGGTGCATGGGGGACAGAGTAGCCAAGTTGAGATGCACGTGAAAGCTGAATAGAGGGGGTTGTTCGTTCAGCAGGGGTGAATGTAGGGCTGAGTGTTTTGGATGGAATGTCATAAGAGGAACGAGGGGGTAAAGGTAGAGGTTGAGTTTTATGTGGAGGTGTTCCAGGGTGATCTTCATCCTTCGGAGAGTCGCTATTATCTTCCTTGTCTTGCCGAGTTGAGATACTTCGAATTTGCCGAGGTGGCTCTATAAATTAATTATTTTTGATTGAGTATTTATTAATTACTTTTACGATCAAACAATTCAACACGCCAGTCTAGTGTCTTCATTGTACATTATCACTACCTGGGATTAGTAAAATGAATGTAACTTAGCAAAGAAGTTATAATTCACAGCCCAACGATTCAACATTCCAGTCTAGTGTCTTCATCACACATTATCACTACTCTGGTTTAGTAAAATGAATGGAATTTAGCAAGAAGTTATATATGTCAATGCAACGTTGCAACACCTGGGAAGAAACAAATATTAAGGAGAACCGCTCTTGTCATTAACGAGTAAATCATCTGGTGTTATCTCTCAAGCTAGGAACAACGAGACTTCTAGGAACAATAAACTGGTATATAAAATTCCTATTGTCGAGCAGGATGGAAATTTACATCTACTAATAATCACTTTGTTAATAGGCAATTCTTAATCCCCGTATTTCGAACATTGAGCAAGATCGTGATTCCATCTTTACGAAAGCAACAACTACATAAAAACGTGGTTTAATTTGATTAAAAACTGAAATTTTCTCAGCGGTATATGTCACAAAGAAATCAGAAAAATTATCTTGCTTTGCCTTTCGTCTTGACTTAAGCTTGCATTGCAAGTTTAGCTCATAAATTTACGATAATGATGCAGAACTTATATAATAGCAACTCATCATAAAATAAAGTTGTTCAAACAATTATAAGGGTAAAGGGGCTAAAGTTGATGGCATGACGATGCGACTCCCAGCACAATGATAACGGAGCCATAAACCTTGACATCAATCGAGGAAACACGATATATAGGCTGGTTCGGTTCTTGAAAAAAACCGAAACCGAAAACCGTCAAGAAAAAACGAAAAATACCGAAAAACGGGTTTTCATCTAAAAATAACACACACAAAATTATAGTGTACCACGTGTTAACATGACCTTTTCTCATGTGAAGAATTTTAGTTTTAGACGTTCAATATCAAATTTACAACTGCAAATTTACAAAAATACACTTGAGAAGACGTCCAAGACGATGTTAAAAGAAACTATTTACAAGTTTTCGGCTAGGAACGTATAAGCATCTCAACTCTTTCTGGTTTTAATTGTGCTTAGAATTCCCTAAATTCCTGTAGCATAGCCCAGTTTTCTGTATTTTTTCCGGTTTTCGTCGTGTCTTGTTCAGTGATTTTGACAAAATCGAAAAACTGGTTTAAAACAAACCCTGCACTTTTTCGGTAAACCGATAAACCGTCTCAGCCGAACACGATGTAGTAATTACCTTCCTCATCAGCTCTATCTTGAACTTCTCTGATCCGTTTCAGTTTTTCTCGAGCCTTAGCCAGCTCAGTTGGTGTCCAACGTTCACATGTTTCACTTTCAAAGGCTAGGCCTTGGACGTACTGTTGTGTAACCACAATTGGATGTGTGAATTTCGACTGCAGCATTTTGGCTCCACCTCCAGTTCGGGGAGAGAGGGTACTTGGTTTAGGTGGGAGTGGGGGTGCAGTTTCTTCGGGGACCGAGGAGCTAAAATGAAATGTACTTGAAGATTGAAGAGAGGCGGTTCTTCTTATTGCAGGGGTGACTGCGGATCTGAGTGATTTGGATCGAATGCCATCAGAGAAACGAAGGCGGTAAGATGGAGGTTGAGCAGTAGTTTTAGGTGGAGATGTTCCAGGGTGATCTTCATCCTCAGTAGAGTCGCTATTATCTTCCTTGTCTTGCCGAGTTGAGACACTTTGAATTTGCCAAGTTGGCGCTATAAATCAAATATATCTTAAAATGGGTATATATTAATTACTTTTACGATAAACAATTTAGCACTCGAGTCTAGTGTCTTCATTGCACATTATCACTTTCTGGTTTAGTAAAATGAATGTAACTGAGCAAGAAAAGAAGTTATAATTCACAATCCAACGTCTCAACACTTCGGTCTAGTGTCTACATTGCGCATTATCACTTCTCTGGTTTAGTAAAATGAATGGAAGTTTAACAAGCACTTGAACATGGGGATATTGACTGGAGCATTTTAGCTTCACCTTCAGTCGGGGGAGACAGGGTGCTTGGTTTAGGTGGGCGTGCGGGGGGGGAAGGTGGAGGTAGAGCAGTAGTTTTTAGTGGAGGTGTGCCAGGGTGATCTTCGTCTTCCAGTGAATCGCCACTATCTTCCTTCTCTTCTCGAGTTGAGTATCTCGGAATTTGCAGAATTCGCGCTACAAATCAAGTACTTTAAATTGAGTATTTAATAATTATTTTTACGATCCAACGATTTAACACTCCAGCCTAGTGTCTTCATCACACATTATCACTACTCTGGTTTAGTAAAATGAATGGAATTTAGCATAACATAAATCATTGGGAATGTACATCAAAGTTTAAAACCAACCTCGTAGTATTTCTGTATTTCCTGTTTGAACTTCATTCAAAGATGATGAATCAGAGACTTGCATGTTAACATCTCTACTTTCCACATCTATAAAGAAAGAAATATTGTAGGAGAACCACTCTTTTTATTAACAAGTACATCATCTAGAGTTACCTCTCAAGCTAGGAACAACAAGACTACTAAAAACAATGAATTCGTATATAAAATTCCTATCCTCAAGCAGGATTTAGACTTACATCCACTTAGCGCTGGTTTTCATATCCTCGTAATTGTTGTAACTACAGGGGCATGATCTTTTTGAATAGCCGAATTACAAGAGGTGCAACAAAATATTAGAAAAGCAAATATTAGCAGACAATATGCAAGCTTTTTATGAGATTTGCTGCTAAAAAGATAGAATAATGTGGCATTTAAGAGGGATCGTAACTTTTCGCTTACGACAAATACGACAAGTATGAAAACCAGTACTAATAATCAATTTGCTAATAGGTAATTCTTAATTCTTGTACTTCGAACATTGAGCAAAATCTTGATGTCATCATTACAACAGCTAAGACTACATAAAAACGTGGTTTTACACTGACTAAAATGACATTTTCTCAGCAGTGTATCTCAGAAAGGAATAATGAATATTTTCTACACTTTTTTCATTGTTTTCAGCTGTTATATTTCGACGGTTGCGAATGATCCAAACTCTATCTAAACTACAGTTATGAAAACGTACAGATGAACGAATTCTTTCTGAAAAGACCGTTGTCTCGGACGGGTTTGAAGTCGCATCGCCAGGTTACTGGACTATTGTTCTTTACCTCCGAGCTATCATGACAAAAGGGATTAGTAGCGAGTTCTTTCCAAATCAAGCGTAAAAAACATTTTTATGACAACTTAAAGCTTGTCTTGGAAGACAAGCAATGACGCTATTACAGAATCATCTTCAGAAATATAATGAAAACATTTCATGTAAATCTAAATTGGAAAGATCTACTAAACATTCATTCACCCGAGTACGTTTCACAATAAGATGAAGTTACATTACTACTTTGCTTATCACATTGTGATTATCAGTTGAAGGGACTGACTAAAACTTAATTCACCCGAGGTCGTCTAACAACAACATGACGTCACATTACTACTTTGCTTGTCATGGTGTGGCTATTACTGGGAGAGACTTACAAAACATTCATTCACCCAACTACAGAGAGTTTTAGATTGACGTTTACGGCGAACCGCTGACTGCAAACGGCAAAGTTTAAGTTGCATTTTAAAGTCAACCATATCAGTTGTTTGATGTTACATGTATCTATATAATGAACCAAAGCGTGATTTCGCAACTTCGCTCTACAAAACTATTGATTCTACAATCTAATGTGATTTAAAGTTTGCCGTGGGCAGTTAGCGGTTCGCCGTGAAAGTCAATCTAATAGTGCCTTACGTCTCACAACAACAGAACTTTACATTACTGCACGGATAAGTGCATCTTAACTTAAAGCATATTTCTGTAGCAGTGATATTTATAACAAACCTGCAATTTTCGTTTCTTTTCTCTCTGATATATTTCTTCTCACCCCTCCTTCATAACTTCCTTTTTCTCCTCCGAATGTCTCGCGACTAGTAGTGTTGAGCCCAACAATTTCTTCTGAAAGATCGTAATCGTCTTCATCAGCAGACGCCAGTGAAGGTGTTTTTTCAGCACGACTATACAAAAGTGGTAATTCATAGATAACTTCATCCACTTCTGCTTCGCTTGCGGAACTTGTCCTTGCTTCTGCGTCTTTGTCACTCTTTTTTGACGACAAAACACCGCTTGTCAAGGAAATTGCTGCTTTTTGCAATACCTCGAATTTTTCACTTCTGTAACTACTAGGGGTAATACCAGCCTCTATTACGTTGCTTGGCAACGCTGACGAATCTTTAGCCATTTTGCTAGAAAACTCAAACGACTGAGGAAGGCTAGACCTTGACAACATTGACTGCTTGCTTAGCAACGCGGATGAATCATTTGGCTTAGTACTAGAAAAACCGAATACAAATGATTGTTCTGGCACATCCTGTTGCTTGCTTGACGACGTTGATGAATCACTTGTCGCGCTAGTCGAAAAACAGAGACTGACTGCTTGTGGCGACGCTGGTGAACCATACGTTGGGGGACCAAACGCCATTTCTTCTTCGTCGATGTTTTCTGAAAGCGTTTGTTGACCAAACTCTGGCAAGCCATGCCGGTGAGCCTGATGTGATATTGAGTAGGCACAGGGTGCTTCAAGTGTGTCGGAGAGCCCACGGTCTGCGTCGAAAGACACGGCAATTCGTTTTTTTTTCTTCTTTTTTGAAAGTGATCTAGTGAAGTCTTCTGAAAGCACTTCACGAGATTCTTCAAGCATTTCATCTGATTTAATCTCTTTTTCTTTTCTGCCTCTTTTGTCCTAGCAGGAGTAGCATAGAGTCAGGCCAGAGCTATGGGAGCAGGGGGTTGGGGGGTGTCACCCCCTCCCCAGAATTATTCTGAGGTTTAGTCGGCAGAATTTCTATTTGAGTAGGCAGATAAAATATTTTTGACGACTGGCAATGCTGATGTTAAATGTTTTGTTTATATATAATCAAACAACAACCATAAAAATAATTTAATATCACTATGTCATACTTTTCTATTCTGCGTTGAGAGTGCTACATTAACGGGCTTTGCTCATTAATTACTAGAGAGTCTACGATTTAAGACGCGGTACGGCTCGACGACGTGCGTCTATTTTATTGAAAAATTAGTCCAAAAGCAATGCTAAGCGCAACAACTACGGAGTTTACAATCCACAACGCTAAAGCACAACGACGGGGAAGCTAAGTGTATAAATTTATAGTCTCAAGAAGTCCTTATAGAGAATTCGCAACCGCGTAGTGACCATGGAGACGAATGAACACGCCGCCAAATCAAGCCTTTTTATGCTCTCATGGGGACGTAGCAGTTTTGCGACGTTAGAATGGTTAATCGACAAAGTCAACTTAATAACAAATATGGCATCGTTTGCCCTCAACCTATTCGCTACCAGATTTTCAGAAAGACTTTAAGTCTTTATTGTTGCGCTTAGCATTGGTTTGGACTAATTATTCAGTAAAATAGACCCCACGTCGTCGAGCCGTACCGCGTCTTAAATCGTAAACTCTCTATTTTCTCCATAAGCGCTCTCCATTCAGCATCTCTCTCGAATAAGCACCCTCTAATGACGTCGCTTTTTCAACAAACACCCCACTCTTCAACGCTAAAGCACCTCCTCCCAAGGGCAAAAATCCTGGGGGGGACGGAGGGGACATGTCCCCCACTTTTTTGGAAGAGGGGGATGAATATGGTGTTATCCCCCCCACTTTTTAATCATAAACTTTCCCCATGAGTGCAATCAGTGTTTTGTAATTTAGTCCGTTACGTACCGAAAACATGGTGTATAAATCTATATGAAGTATTGCGTTTACATAGCACTTTTGCAGGCTCAAAGTAGTTAATTTTCACTTAACACCATTCGCAACAGTTGAGTAGTTGACAATCTCCGTAAAAAATTGAAAAATCACTCTGGTTTTGATTTACAAGTAATCGCATGAGTAACTAAAACGCACCTAAGCCATCCAGCCTATCCCCCCCCCCTTTTCAAGACGGATTTGCGCCCTTGCCTCCTCCCCTTCAATAAGTACACCCCTTGGAGTTGAAGTTTTTAAAACAAGTGCCCTCCTCCATTAAACACCACCTTTCGATCAAGCCCTCCGACCTCCGACACAGAGTATACTCTGTGCCTTCGAAAGTCGTTGATTTTGTTTAATAAAAAAAGCACACTCTCCATAAGGCCATTGATCATAAGGCGATTTCTCGAAGCAACTGTACTTTTTAGTAGAAATTATGTACATTGATGCGATTATTCTTTGATTACATCAAAGTTGTACGTCGCGAAACCAAGGGTGAATAGTGCATTAATTTGAACGCAAGAGGTTGAACAAAGTTCTACAAACCAATCAAAACTGATATTGCTATTTCGTGGCAAAACAGGTAAAAGCAATTTTCGCTAGCAGTTATTGATCTGGAACAGTAGTCAGCAATGCGTCATTTGGACGTACCTTCATTTCAGCTCTTTTCATGGAGGTGTCTTTATCTGCATAATCTAGCCAATAAAATCCAGTAGTATCGCCGGAATTTGATCCATGAGGGGCCGGTTGTATAGAACTGTTGTAAAAGTTAACTATAGTTAAGTAAGAATATCAACCAACCAGAATCGCGTGTTCAAGATTTATCTACAAAATCGTAGTTAAAACGTAGTCAACCGTTTTACACCACCGGCCCCAGAGAAACAAAGTTTGCAGACATTATCGATACCACCATCGGCCAAGAAATACTTTCGCCCAGTTATCACCATCTATTTCATTGTCTCTGTCAAAAGTACCGAAGTACAATGTGTCCCCACAAAAATCCCCCCTTAAAGAAACTACTCTTTCAATGTTTTTAAAAGTGCGGTGTTACACTGCATACTGTTTCCCAATTCACGTCTAAATAATTCAAAATCGAAATTTCCATCACCAAACTGGTTTCCAAGGCGGCATCACAATTGTTTTGCCAATTCCACAATAATGCATTTCGTGAATATGATTTGTGGACAAATATTTAAAAATCTCCCAGCTGAGCCAAGGACATTGAAACATTTTGAACTTCTTCAGACTTGTAAGCAGTAATTGCGACAAGAAAGCAGACTTTGAGGGTCCATGTCTTATGACAAAGTATAAAACTTATAGAACAAAGGCATCATATATATTATCAAGAAAATCAGCAATATCATATGAAAACTCCAACATTTATTTAATTTCATCTGTAAAGTAGCTACAGTAAATAGTCCGTTGAGCTTTGTTTAAAGCCTTAATCTCAACAAATATTAAAATACTAACAACGAAAACGAGCTCCAGTAGGTCAGCAAATGTGAAATAAGCGTCCAAACGTTTTTCAAAGCTTTGTTATCTGTTAAATGCATAAAAATGCGACCGCCATCTTTTGTGTTGTGCATGCACAGTCAATCAAATGAACGTGTATTGAAGATCTATGCTGACATTTCTTCTTGACTTTGTTGTGTTACTTTTACTCAACATGTAAAAAAGACAGCCATTGTTATTCTAGTTCAAAATACTGTGTTACAGCCTCAACCAGTTCTGCTTTTTTTGTGCCACACTTGATATTCTTGGACTTCAAAAATTCTTTTAACACTGGAACTGTTAGTTTATTGAGCTAAAGCAAAGAAACAATGAATGCCTGCAGACGTACGAGATGTAGTAAGTTTTTCTATTACTCATATCTAGGGCAATGCTTTATTTTTGGCCATAGGTTTACTAATAAAATCAAGTTATTTGCAAAGCCTTTTGAAATGTTCGCCACTAACGGTCATATGCAAAGCCGGTTTATTGGGAATTCTAGTGGATATTCACGGCTACTTGAATACAAACCTTTCCTGATGCGGCGTACTCCTTAACATCCACAGAATCGTCATTTTTTACTCGTTTAGCAGATGTACTGGAAGCACTAGTAGCCTGGAAAACACGTTTATTATGTCAAACAGTATAGATTGCCACGGCAATTGGCCATGCAATGCAATATTTGCAAGCATATAACTACTATTTAATAAAAATGTATCACTTTTTTGACGTTTAATAAAAATGTATCACTTTTTTGACGTTTAATTAAATTATGTTCACAACTTTTATCAGGTTGTTATTGTTCTACCTTTCTCTTTCCGCCTTTGCTTTCAGGATCGTAGCCCGCAGGAAACACGAGATCCTTAAATTCCGTTGCTAGGTTACCGAGTCGTCTGTCTATTTGAGCCTTGTTTGGTTCTAAAGAGCATGTATGCAGGTTAGTCTGTGTTTGGGACGCTTCGGATTCTCAAAAATTTTGATGATGTTCTTTCCAGTTTGATTTCTGATTGTAAAGTCGGTTAGCATCAACAAGACAATTTAGACGACGCGACGCTATCCTAATCCCTTACAACTTTCTTCATTAAGCGCCAAATTGTACGACAATGTATGAAATATTAAACAACTTAGAATTAAGTAATAAATTTTTGCCCATTTTTACAAAGTTGCCATTAAAATAACAGTTACGACAAAATATGAATTGAGCAAACAGCACACAAACGGTGAGAATAATCACAGAGAGAAAAACACTGATCTCATAGTAGACTGGATAGAGCTTCTACAAAAAGTGAAGCCGGAAGCCGGCTGACACCTTGTCTCGCTCAGTGGTCCTCAGAAGTGATTTTTCGCCTCTATCAACCGGCTTCTTCCGGCTTCACTTTTCGTATCTAGAGAAGCTCCATCCAGTCTATTATGAGATCAGTGGAGAAAAACATGAAACAAAATTAGACTAACGTTAGACAAACGCACGAAAGGATAAGGCGCTTGTGAAAATGATAGTCACATATAAAATAATTCATATACCTGAAAGATCCTTATAATTTTCTGGAGCATCTTTATCAAGAGCCAAAGCTTCAAGATGACTGTAATGCTTCTGTAGAGCTACGAAAAAAAACTATTAAATTTGAAATGTGTTTGAAAGATCGAGAGTAGCAGCTCTGAAGATGAGCAGAAGCTATGTGGCAGGTTAGAATCCCAACCAGCACATTCATCCACCCGAGTACGTCTACTTTCATGTATGGCTACTTCCAGAAGTAAATTTACAAAACATTTATTTCCCTGAGTACATCTCACAACAACATTACATCACACTACATCCAACAACTTTGCTTAATTCTCAAGGTGTGGTACTTTACAAAGCATTTATTCATCCGAAAGTATATCTCACACCAACACGCAGCTACAATAAAAGCCTTGCTGTACATTTAATAGCTAAAAGCAGCTGCCTTGAACTCACATGGATTTTCAATATCCAAAGGATCAAAGTTGCTCGTCAAAGCCTTGATGATTTCTTTGGCTTTTTCAACTTGATCATCATTCGCTAGAAAGTTTCAAAATAAACATGCTTTACAATCATGCATTGGTTCGCTGATACAGTCAAGTTTATCAAGCAACATTTTTGTAATGATGTTTAGTTGTTCTCCCTTGTGCAGCTATCATATACTCCAGTAAAATCCAGATTCGAGTAGCGTCGCAGGTGAGGAACTATCTCAAATCGACCGAAACCAGTCTTTACGTGAAAAGAGTAATGGCAATTCTCTGCCGAAAGTCGTGACTTTTTCCGGGTACTTCGGTTTCCTCTTGCAGGGAACGTTGACAGAGTGGGTTAAGTAAGAACTAGGGGCACAAATTTGTCCGTATAGCAATGCTTACTGTTACGTGTTGCCCTATTCAAATAACGTCTAGAAAATAAAATCTAATAAATCTGATTGGTTTATCGTAATTAATTGTCCTCCTTTGAGCAATGGAAGTCACATTTGAACCTCGCTAATCTCGACACTTTACGAAGGAAAACAATGTGACTGCTTCTCATGCACGGGGAATGGGTATCACTCGAAGACAACGGGTTCTCTAGAAAAGTGTACGGACGTATAATCGCTCTGGGCAAACCTGAGCAAATACGTGTTGTTTGTCTGCTTATACGTAAAGACTACAGTATACTTATCTGCTTTGTAGAAACCGTTTTATTTTTTGATAGGATTAAAGTAGGATACCGCAAAAATTATAGCTATAAACGAACCCCTCGGAGTATCTTCATACGTTAACTTTCTTAAGTCGTCTGCATACGGAAGAAAAATGAGATGAAAACCGGGAGGAGACAACTGAACGTTTTGTTCGTCTAATTCTTCTTCCTGCAAGTCAAATGGAAACGCATATAGGTAGGTAGGTAGGTAGGTAAACGTTTATTTCAACACGTTAACCACTTCAACAAAAGCTGGTTTCCAAGTGGGACGTGAATAAAAACTACGGATATTTACAAATTAATAAAACACACAAAATAATGAATATAA
>JAOBYK010573000.1:0-11762 GCA_025434845.1 Phenganax subtilis
TAGCTTCCATGGCTTTCTAATGTTAAAACAACCGCTGTAATTAAAGACTAACAGCTACATAGACGTGGAACCTTTCCTTTAATTTTTCTTTTGTTTGTTGCTGTAGTCATTAAACTAGCTGTTGCTGTATATGACATAGTCACTGCTGTCGTTTTGCTGCTGTGCATGTTGTTGCTTTTAATTAATTTTACTGATTGATTGTTAAGCAAGGAAAAAAAACTAACAAATGTTAATACCTTATTGCTTACCTTCGAGCATTTAACTTGACAGCACTTGGTTGTAATTGTAGTTGTGGTTTTTGCTGAAGTTGTTGCTGTAGTTGTTGAAGTTGCTGTTGCTGTATATGATGTGGTTGTTGTTGCTGTTGTTGTTGTTGTTGCTGTTGCTGCTGTGAATGCTGTGGTTGCTGTTGCTGCTGCTGTTGTGTGTTGTGTTGTGGTTGTATAGTTTGTTGTTGCTGTGAACTTTGTTTTTGTTGCACACATTGCTGCTGTTCTGTGTTATGTTGTGTATTCTGCTGCTGTGTGTTTTGTTGTTGCTGTGTATTTTGTGGTTGTTGCCTTTGTATGAGCTGTTCTTGTTGCTGCTTCTGTTGTTGTTGATGCAATAAAACCTGCTGTTTCTGTTGCTGCTGCAAATGCCGTTGTTGCATTTGCTGTTGTGACTGTTGTTGTTGCTGCTGCGGTGGAATTTGTTGTGGCTGCTGCTGTGGTTGGTGCAGCTGTAGCTGTTGTTGTGAGGTTTGCAAATGTTGCTGCTGCAGTTGTTGCTGTTGCTGCAATGGCTGTGGTTGTTGAAGCTGTAGTGATTGTGTCTGCTGAGCTTGTTGTTGCTGGTTGAGTTGTGGTTGGAGCTGCAATGGTCTTGCCATTTTCTTTTGTCGCTTTGATTTTGATTGTTCATCAATCAATTGAGAATCTGCAATAATTTCACAAGGTTCTGATCTCTCACGTTTCACTGCTCCTCTCAAATTGATCATCGAGCTATAAGGTCTTTCTGAACCTATAACACAGAAACAATCGTTACTTCTTAACAATCATTAGTCTTTTGTATTAATAGTCGTGCTGTGTTAGAATTTTTTCACTGTCCCAGCTGTGTAAATTTTAGTACAGCGTGAAATACAATTGTACAAGATAAATTGTATGATAATGAGCTAATATGAATTATTACAATATGTTAAGTCTGCAACCAGGCCTTTTTTCCTGAAATATTTATATAGATAGCCATTTTTGTAATTTTGTGTTGTGTTAAATAAAGCCTATCCAAGAAAGGTAATTTTCACATTTTCCTCTTTATTTTTACATCAAAGTAATTAACACTCTACTAAGAACAACAGATTAAGTATTGAGAATGGAACAAATTGACGACATTCTGAGTGCAAAAGACACTGCAAGATGCTGGCTTCATTGCTTGATAGACTTTGAGAACTTGGTTGCTACTATTTTGTCCACATCCTATCTTTAGGTAAGTATTTACATGTGATGGTCAATTACATTACTTCTGATGTCACCAACCATAGTGTGAGGCTGAAACATAAGCCATCACTCAGTTAAAAACTTAATAAGTCAAGACTCCAAACAAAATTTATACCCAACATAAGTTGGCTAGAAAAACAAAACTAGTGAGGTAGACATACATGAACATATACAAGATTTAATAAAGTTGAGTAAAGATTGTAACTTTGCCAGCCTTTTACTGTTCAGCATTGCAAAAATGAGGCTATTTGGGATGCATGTATTAGTAGTTTACTCTCAGGAAACATTCAGCAACATCTAATGGGGCATGACCTTGGAGTTAGAAACAGCCTTTCACCAAATTCCGGCTCTGGATATGACCCAGAAAACCTCAGAATTGTTACTCGAATCCTTTAATAAACACTGTGGCTAATGCCTCAGCAGAATCTGAGGATTACGGTATATTAGGATGAGAGACCTGCATGAGGTATGTAGCATCCGCACTTCACATGCTACCAAATGGTTCTTTTCTGGTAATAAACCACATGCATGTTCTATAGGCCTCCTAGAGTTCGCATTTGTACCAAGTGCAAGGAAAGAGTACACCTTGAGAGTCTGTAATTCTACTATCAGTCAATAAAAATTCCATGCTCGGTTTGATAATAAAGCTTCAGCTGCAGTAGGCAAGCCATTGAATAATTCATGTGTTGGTGTTCCAGTTGAAGGAAAAATTGTCATTGCACCAATAGTTTCTGGAAGTAGTCATAAGTTCATGCCCCCGGGATTAGGTTAAACAACACTTTCATTGTGAAATGAAGAGCAGTCAAGGCATGCTATGTCGATGTCAACTTTGCATCAAGAGAGACAGTGGTGATGACAAAACTGTGGCAGCATAATCTTGTAAGTTTGTAAATATGTAAACCATTTCTGTTCATGTTATGAAAAGCACGTTATGCAACAGCTTAAAGCCCGACTTTTTTAAAGGTAATAAGGGGCACTCGTTTACCTACTAATTTTTGAACAATAGTGTGCCGAAGATGGATTACGTTTTGTTTGAGACATGTTGTTTATACAACTTACTAGGTAAATTACCTTTTGCTTCAAAAGTGTTATGTGCTTTACCAGGAGACTGCACGCTAGACGGCAAGTCCATATTCTCATCATCTGAATCATCAATAGGATTAAGATAGTAACCTAACGGTTTACGTTTCACAAAATTATGGCATTGAGCACGTGGTATGTCCGTTTGATAGGGCAGCGGTTTACGCTCAAGTCTAACAGCGCCAAACCAAGACAGCAACATTGGAGCTGGATTTTTGTTTCCTTCAATCAAATCCCATGGACTGATCTTCTGTCGACTTTTCACTTGCAAACCCTGAAAAGCATTATGCCAAGATGATAAAGTGAATGAAAAACTATTACAAATTAGAAAACGAAAGATAGAATATTCAAAACACATCATGGCTTGTGAATTCTTCACTGGTCCTGGTGAGGTGACATTGTGAGTAAATTACTCATGTAGACATACAGGTACATTTATTTTGCAGAGAATATTGTATGAGAAATTGATGCTAGATCACCAAAATGTGAAACAATGATGTTGAAGAAACTAGAGGAGGGCTTCAAGATATCATAGCAAAAGCCCACCAGCAAAATAGAATATCAGGTACAATAAGAGTATATAGAGCGCTGGGTTCTAAAGCGTCAAAGCACCATTGATGGACAACTCAAATGTCTTGATGCTGAAAACAATATTCATGCCGGCTATGCGCAAAAAATCCACACATATTTGTGCATGATCCGCCATCTTACCGAGCATCGATAATAGAAGCCTGGGTACAAAATTACGATTATCTAAGAAGTCACTCTTCCGTGCTCCCAGACCGCTATTGATTAAGAGGCTGCATTGAAATCGGATGCGTTTACTGAACATAGCTTGACGAGAGCTTTAATGCGTGGAAGTTTAGAAATCTATTTTTGTATTGCAAGCAGGTAAACTTTGCAACCTTTTGCTGTTGTCACTGTCGAGTTTGAAAAGGTAATTTTTTCCTTTGTTTTGTTTTGGACACCACTGCTTGCTCAAAAACAATTTTAGCTTTTGTGAATAACGTGAACCTCTATGTACAAGGTCGTGTTTTTTGTTCTGCTGATTTCGCTTTGGGATGTTGTCTATTCGTGCAATTTACTAAATGACTTACGGTTACGCGATCTCATTATGTCGAGGTTTAACATTGGCATATACAGGAGAAAAAGAAAGCAGATGGAGGAGCAAAAACTCAAGGAAAAGATACGAACCAGAGGCCAAAATATAGAAATGGACACAGAAATAGTCGAATGCGAAATCTTGCTGGCCAAGAAAAGAAAACAATTGCATGCACTGGAAGAAAAGCTTAGAAAGCTTGATGCAATGTATGATACGTTGTATTTATTAGTAATTTATATCAGAGGGGTGATGAGATGTGGTCATATTATTTTCTTTATCAATGCTTAAAATCCGTGAATAGAAAACTATATTTAGTATTTATAGATATATTACCTTACTCCATACTTTTGTTTGTGATAGGTAGAGAACATAGTTAGTCAGGTAGAAGACCTTAAGAAAATTGAGCAAGAGCTTACACAACCACTTAGGAAAAGTCAAGATAGTAATTTATCAGAAAGGCTTTGCAGAATAGAAAGAATAATCCAACTAGTTTCGAGAATGGTAAAATTACATTAACAAAACCTAATGTAAGGATGAGAAGGTACGAGACCTTTTTGGTTGCCCAAGAAATTCACGAGGTAGCAAGGAAAGTTCAGAACCAGGAGCAGTAGGTTTATTAGACACTGCCTTAAACAAATGTAGTTCAAATGTTCTAGTCCAGGTAATGTCCGAAAACAAAAAGTTCATTAAGCATGTTATGCCCGCAATATACAAAGGAAATTTAAAAGAATATGAATCTTCGGAAAAAAATATGATCAGAAGCATTAGTGTGTACTATTGTGGAGGCATAGCAGGTAAAAAGAAGTATCGGAAAATTTACAGGTACAGTTGTTATAAAACAAGTTGTCAGGGTTGTGTCTGTCTTTCCATCCATCAATGCCCCATGCCCAGACTTGTACCTCATGACAAGCTTATGCCATTTATTAAATCGATAAATGTCGGAACTATTTGTAGCGTTTACGATGCTCTTTGTCATGATCTTGATGAAGATGATAAAGTATATGGCTGTTATTGCAGCTTGGAGGAGCTGCTGCTATTCCTTGCAGAGTTTTACTTCTCTGGCCAAAGCGGTTATACTCTAACCTGGTTCGGGGAAGAATTTTCTTAGCAATAACCTTAGGAGGCGATGGGGAATCTTTTGGGAAAGATGACACCGCATGTGCATGGTTAGTAGGATTCTTGAATATACGACATGGAGTTTTGAGCAGTAGTGAAAACTATTTACTCTTTGAAGAGAACTGCTCAGAAAACTGCATCCCAACGCAGAGGTATATTAAATTGCTTTAGGCAGATATTGAAATTATTGAGCAAACTGTATTCCCTTGTAGGTATGATGGGCCTGAGGGTGAGGTAACTGTTAATGTTAAATTTCGCATAGCTGAGCTCCCAAATGACATGAAAATGATAGCCTTTCAGAGTGGCGAGTTAAGTAGTAGCTCCAAATATTTTTCCTCATTTGCAGATGTTTGTACTGATAATGCAAATGTAGTGAAGGGGACTTTTGGGGTAAAGGAAAATAACACCTGGCATCCTTAAGAGTATTCCTCCAGACTGAGTGTCAACAAAAAGGTAGAGGGCTTAAAGAAAACACTTTCGTAGGACAAATTGACTGATTGCTCTAAAGGTCTAAAATCACATCATTCATTGCAAAACTGAAAAGCAGGCAAGAGTTTATTCCCCTGTAAGTTTTTCCGAGATCCCATCAAGTTCTCCCATTGCCAGATATGTAGGTATAATGAAAACCAAATGTCACCTATCTAGACTTGCCAAAAAAATTGTAAAGCGGTTCAATGAGGCAAAAGCCAAGGGGAACAATTTTGACTACAGATTTACTGGAAAAGGATCCAGGGGTTTTTTACATAATTTTATGTATCTTATTGGGGTTGTGGAGCCATCAACACAACCAAGCCCTAGGGCGCCCTTTGCATTGCATGTGCTTGCATTTTTTTGTCTCACCTTGAGAAATTGTGTCTCATTGTTTAGTCATATTAAAATCACAGACGAAGACATGGTTGAGCTTGAGTGTCATTGTAAGACATTATTTACCCTTAATTGCCTTTTCTTCTCTCACCACCCACCTGTGTGGCATTTAGGCCATATAGTTCCACTACACATGAAAGAAATGAAGAAGAAATATGGCATGAGCATTGTACTTAATTCAGTGGAAGGCAGGGAAGCAAAACACTTTTCCAGATCCCGATACTCTCACAACACCATTTATGGAAAGAGGTAGAAACAAGTGTTTCGGCATGAATACATATCTATTTTGTGGCTGAGGCAAAGGGGCTACAATATAGAAAAGCCCTCATCAGTGTCAGTGCATTACATCTCAAAACGAGCAACTGAAAATCCAAACTATTGCTATTGTGGGAAGGAAAAAGCTCCACAAATTTCCAAATTCATATTTTGCCAACATAAACTAAGAGATGTTATACTTGAAAAGTTAAACAGGCATCATCCGAGTGGCATTGGATAGTAAAACACATTGCTTGTTAATATATCGAGGTAAGGAAAGAAGCTCTTACTTTATTTGTCATGTGCCTAATACCAGGAAAACTCTGCAAGAAGTAGTAGTTCGGCCTTTGATACGTGAAAATGGCTGGTTGAAAAGTTGTTTACATACAATATTTTTGCTTACCATTGCATGCAATGTTAAGGTACATGGCCAGCAACAAAATGTTTAAAGCATGCCAAAGAGTATTGTAGATGCTATTAGCTCCACAGCTTCATTGCTCATGTTTCAAAACTATTTTATCCTTTATTAATCGACTGGGCAAACATGTCCTTGTTACAGCTATGTACACGTTGTTTCATCCATTATGGATGGAAATGCAGCGACTATACTCTTATTGCTATTTTTTCAAAAAAACTACACTGATTATTTGAACCTTTCATTCCAGATTATGGCAAAAAGTTGGATTGAAAATTGCCTCCACAAATAAAACATCTAATGAATCTGGAAATATTTTCCAAGATATATATGATGTTTTAGGTGAAGTTGTTTAAAATAGAAAAACTCATGTTTTAGCCAATGCTTTTTAGCTGCTCTTGTAATAAAGGTGTATTTCTACGTAAGCTGCATTGTGGGCCGGACTGTCCCTGTATGCAAGGTATAGTTATACTCTGGTGTTTGCCAAGAGAAACAATGGCGTTTAAAACTGTTTTACCTACTATTGTTAAACACAATTTTACTTAATAGTTACTAAACATTTAAACATTAAAAGTATCGTTTTTGCAGTCCAGAAATGTTTGTTTATACCCATTATGTATTTGCTAGCTCTACATTTCACAGTCATGCTGAGGGAATCCATAGTTGTTCCACTCACCATAATTAAACGATAGAGTACTTTGCCCCTTTGAGATGCTATATGCGAGGGCGAAATCCTTAGTCGGAGAAACCAGTAGTCTTGTTTTGTGACCTTTGCGATTGCCAGTCAATGTTCTATCAAAGTACTGAGTGATCTCATCCAAAGTTTTTCCAGAAAGCCAGTGAAAAATTGTTTTAAGCGAGGAAGCAAAGTAAAGGAAATCACCTTCCCCTTATTGTTTCCTGCCATATAGCAGAAAGGCGCTGTATAATTAAGGATCGAGCTAAGATGTTGAACATTTCAACTGGCATTTCCCTACAAATCTCACAATAGTATGGCATTCGGATAGATCTCTTTCCTGCCAGTCTTCGGTAAATACGCTGGAGCCATAACACACTTTCAGATCGGAAAATAACACCAGCGTTCACTGAAGAAGAAAGCAACGTTTGCGAAAAGGATAGCATCTTTGGGTCCGATTGTTTTGTTAACTGGCATACGTTCGCCAACGGCAACAACACTTCCTCAGCTGTCTCAACAAACGCTGCTTTATTAAAGTCTTTACCGCCATCAGATTTTGCCAGCCATTCCAACAATATTTTTTTTATATCACTTTCCTAATTTTGAATGAAATACTTCATCTTATTTGGAATTAATAGATCACTTAAAGCGAGAACCTGCTGAAGAAAATGAGTGCCATACATGACAATTTCACTAGTTTTATGGCCAGCGTGTTTATAAAAAACTTTTATTGGGAGCATTTCGTGGCTTTCAGAACTAGAGGTTCTGCTAAGATGAGGGTTCTGCTTGGCAATATCATATTAGTCTTTTAAAATAGTTGCATATCTATTTATATAAGAGCTATCATATCTATTTATATAAGAAAGTTCAACTGGGTGCCCCCAAAAACGATTGGTGTTTGATTTGATCTTCTACTCAAACAAGAAAAGCTGTCACAACCCAACAAATCTGTTTTGCTTTTTTTAAGAATGGGCGAACTTGGAGCTCAATAAAGTGCATAAAAGTTTTTGAGCAATATCAATAGCTATTTTAAAGTCTCTGTTTAGACAAAAATTTTTGAAAATGCCCCTATTCAGCTAATATAATAACACTGCTTCGTTATGTTACTTATCATTTCAAAAGAGCTGCAGATAGTTTGTGAACCTGAATAGAGTTAAGCTCCTTTTCAGTGTGTAGTGACAAAGTTTCCTTGGCAGCCATAAATTCAAAACGTAATTGCCCTATGGGACCAATAAAATTGAATGAAAAGGAACACAGCCATTTGCAGCTATATTTGGAATATGACAAAATAGCTTCTATTCTCTCATGCATTTTTTGAAATACCATTGTAGGTGATTTTTCCAACTCAGATCAAAAGCCTCATTTACCTTAAACTACTTAAATCTGAAAAATATTGTGCCAGCAATGAAGTGTTATATGCAAAAGTTTAAACTACTACATGACGGGAAACACAAAATTTCAGGAATAAATTCAAAATACAACAATCATAACCCTTTTATTACAGTGTATGATATACTTTCTGGTGTATCTTGTATGATGTAGCATGTAGTATCCTTTTAAATATTTTGATTAATGTCACACTAATAGAAATGTCAAAAGAACTGCAAATTTATGACATCTACAAATTCATCACATGCACACAAACCTCGTTTGTCTCTTCAGCCTCCATGGAAGACGACTGGGATTCAGAAATTATTGAGAAATCATTTTGTTGACTTTTTTCCACAGTCACAACTTCAATAGAGCGACCAGGAAATGGAAGCAGTTGCTTACAATACTCAATGTCTCGAGGATTCTCCACAAGCATGCGCTGTAAAAAAGTATCAAATATCAAAGTTTGGTGAGAGGATGATTTTGTTTTAATGAGGTAGAGGTGGAGTTAATTGTTAACAGTTATTGGATGAGGTTGAGGAATGTCTACAATAATTTGGAAAAAGGTCAACGTGATTTGACAAAGCAAAGCTGAAACAGATAACATTGATTGAAGTCAAAGCTGAACTCCACACCTCCTTTATCACTCACTCTGTCATGCTAAGTAATACTAGCAACAGTTCATTTAACTTCATATTTCACACTTCATCATGATTTAGAACAAGTTTTCTGCCACTTTGTAATTTCAAGCAAAATACCATTGGAATATTGCAGTAACAATCCTACTACCTCTACAGATTAATACTTTGCTGAAAGAAATAAAGGCTCCAGATGATATTTAAAATAGTCTGAAGGGGTTTAGCCATTAAAAAATGGAGAATTCGGAGCAATGAGTATTCACTGGCTGGAAAAAATCAATACACCCCCGGAAGTATTATGCTTAAATTACAATTAAACCAAAAATTTTTGCAATCATTGTGAAGGTACAAAGTATGAAACTGCAATAAATTGTCATTGGTTTTTTACAAAATGTAACAGACAAACATAACAAAATTTGACTTATGCACAGTATCCACAGTAATTCTGCCTTCCATCATTGTTTTCCACTTGTGCTCTGCTTCAGCAGATATCAATGACCGTGGTCTCAAGTATTTTTGCTACCCAACTCAGCCCCAACCAAGAACTCTTAATAACCACATAGGTAAGATAGAATTAGCTTGAGGCCCTCTTTCCTTTCGTATTGCCACAATGCTTGATATAGGTAGAGTACTCATACAAGGGCCTGAAACTTAACTAAACAATGCCAAAAAACTTTCCTCTACAAATTGCAAGTGTATAGTAAAGCAAATACCTTCATCTTTTTAAACAAACCAGTGCTAAACTTTCTCCCATCATCAGCTAGCTGGTTTGTGTTCAACTCGGTCAAAGTTATCATATTAATCAAAACTGACAGCATATCAAGAGTGTTTGTATAGTGATTGCTACAAGAAAATATGAAACAATATGTCACAACCGCTAGAATTCTGCCTACAGACAGCAGTCAGCAAAATGTGGTCAACCAAGTCAATGTATATTTTAAAAGCAAACTTTCAAATGTTTGTTTATAATGGTGAAAATTGCTTTCTACAAATTCCATCTGGATGAGTAGAAGTCTTGACTTGTGAAGATATGAAACAACTAAACACATGAAAGTGCAGAAAATCAGCCACACGACTGCATTTAGAAATTACCTTTGCGCTCTAGTATACACTGAAATACGGACAACACAATGCACACTTCGAACTCATAAACATTCACTAGTAATACCTTGAATCTGTAGATAAAATACCACTACTAACAAGATGGAATAACACTGCACTCCAATCGGTTGCCAAGTTAAGGTTCTTTGGGTTTGCAATAGAATCAAACATCACACCAACCTAAAAAACAAATGCATCATTTTTATTACAGTAGATCTTACAATTTGGTTTTTTGTTGTAAAGAATGGTATTCTACAAAAGTTTGTTGTTCAAAAGTTGCTTAAAAGCTTAATCCAAGGTAAACATAAACTTTGAAACAAACTTTTAACTGTCTACCTATCAAACTTGAGCAATTATTTTAATACAGTTATTCCCCAGGTCAACAGAAGTTATAAAGTTTTTAAATGGACCTACAACAATACACAAACTAACACAGATGGTTACTTTTCTACCCAGCTTTGAAAAACCAGTCCCAGATGACTTTTTCACCCAAATTCCATACCAAATGCAGTAAGTAGTAAGATAGGTGGAGGTATCAAGATACACAACCAAAATGTGTATGGGCGAACAGATGCACCCACCTAAAACCCATATGGAAAAACCGGCCTACTTTCGGAAAACACAAATTAGAGAATGAACAATCAAAATTAAGTCCGCTTGTTACTAAGAATAGACAACCAAAGTGAGCAACACAGTTTTCCACCTCACATGCTACAATCGTCGCCATAATACTTTGAGACAATGTATTTGTTTTAAAAAACAGAGTTAATTGAGCCTTTTCCAGTGCAATTGCCACCCTCTCCCTTTCCCTGCCCCTTCAATGTTGCGGTCATGTCAGAAGTTGTCTGGTTTGTGGGGTACTAATCCTTTGTCATGGCAACATTGAACAAGGGGTGAGGGGAAGCCTAGCAGATGATATAAGATAAAATTTAAATAATTTAGCTGGGTTTTTGGTGAAGACTACATGCTACTTTTATATATGGAAACTCACAATAAGTTTATTAATAATAACTGAAGCAAGAAACAGTGGAGTTTCGGAGGGGCGGATCTAGGGTAGTTTCTGTAGTTTCTGGAAACTACTGGAGAAATAAGGAATGTTTTTCTTCAATACAGCATAATTTAAAATAGTTTGCAAAGTAAATCTGTTATAAAATCTACTTTTAAAATTCCGCATTTCTAGACATTTAGATGTCCTATTTTTCAAATTTTTCCCAAATATATGCGCTTTTGTACAAGCTTGACTCCTTTTCTTGCTCGGAATTATACCTTTTTTTGATGAAAATGCGTTCAAGTCAGCAAAATCTGGAAACTACTAAGTGGAAGCTGGAAACTACCAAGGAAACAATTTGGAAACTACTGAGCGCTCCTATATTGTAGTGAGATCAGTGTTGGAAACTACTGAGCTCGATCGCTAATTGGCCGGAAACTACTGAGGAAGCTAGTGAGAAAAATATGAAAGGCAAGCCTACCCCCCTCAGGTCGTTCTGTTGCAATGGACGTTCTAGTATACTGATTGCTACGTTCGAACTGAGATCGAGAAGAAAGCAAGTGATTTCTCTGAAATTTTATTAGATTTTTGGTTGGTTTAAGGGATTGATTTTGCATGAATACTAATTTAAGCTGCGTTTCCTTTCTATGCTTGAGTGGAAATGGACAGCCCATATTTTCC